>JBBPBX010011900.1:0-37603 GCA_038048925.1 Garcialebias charrua | reverse complement strand
ACAACACCCCCGGTGCCCCAACCAAACCCCACACCCCCCACATCAACCCCAATGCCCCACAAGGCCAGATCCCAGACCTCCACCCTCACTATGTAATGGAGCCGATCAAAGAATGCCAGAGAGATTGATCCGATGTGCCGGCAGATGCTGTTTCAAGACTAATATGATCTAACAGAAGATTTTTATACTGATTAATGCTAAGATTGTTTTTATTTTTCCAATTCAGGAGTATGGTTATCTTTGTGATGCATAAGGCAGTGAAAATCATGCAGGATGTATTTTTTTCTAGTGGAACATCTTCAAAGATAGCCAATAAGCAAATAGACGGAGAGAGTGGAATATTACATTTCAGACATTTAGACAAGTCTTCACAGACCTGGACCCAGAACCTCTGAACAGGTGGACAAATCCAGAGTGCATGGATATAATCATCAGGTATATTGCCTTTGCACTGTGAGCAGTTGTTAGATGATGTAAATCCCATCTTAAACATTCCCTGACCTGTATAATGTACTCTATATAGAACTTTATACTCTATTAATTGTAAGTTGGAGATTCTAGTCATTTTAAATGTTTTTAAACATATTTGAGACCAGGTGTTTTGGTCAAAGTTGATTGATAAAGCTGTCTCCCATTTTGCAATAGGTAACGTTATGGAGTCATCGATTCTAGATAATTTCTTGTATATTTTAGATAATAATTTGGGGGGTTTAAGATTAATGAACTCTAACACACATATTGCTGTTTATAACAGTGTTTTATTAAGCTTAAATTTCTTTTTTATGATAGACTTAATTTGTTCATATTCTAAGAAGTATTTATTGTCAATGTCATATTGTTTTATTAATTTATTAAATGGAATAAAGTCTACAACTTCAAATATGTGTTATAGACGTTCAATTCCCTTAAAGCTGCACTATGTAACTTTGTAATGCAGTCTGTAACTTTTCTAACAATATATTTTTAACATATTTCTTCACTCTGTCACTATCTACTGACAGACTGATGTTAGACAAAGTAATCTCTGAAAAAACTATAGTCCCCTTGCTTCTCTATCAGCATTTATAAAAACACTAAAAACACAGAGTGACCCGGACAATGACCAGCCAATAAAAACAGAGTTGTTTGTCACGCCCCAACCCACGCCCCCGCCTGTCCCAGCCCCAGCGCCGCGCACGTTCTCATTCAAAGGATTGCAAAGCGATGCAGGACTGTTTTGTATGTGACACAAATGTATTAAATATCCCTTCTTCATCCCAGAGCTGGACTTTTCTTTTGTTTTTTTGCCAAAAGTCAAGTGATCGCTTCATCCTTCACTGACAGGAATGAGGAAATGGATTTGTCACGAGCGAAAAAAACTCATGTCCAACGTGGCTGCGTGAAGCTCTGCTGATTTCAGGGTGTTTTTGTGTTGTTGGACCAGTGCTTCATGGTTTTATTTTATTTTTTAGAACGTTTTTATTAACATATAAACACAGAATATTGAAGCAGCTCCAAGCGGACATGCAGCAGAAGGTGAAGCAGAACTCAAGTTCAGCAGAGCACGGACAGTGCCCCCCCCTCAGAGCCATATATGGCTCTGAGGGGGAGGGAGCAGAATGCTTTTCCCTGCTGAAAATATTTCTGTCCTAAGCACAACAGAAAGTTGCATAATGCAGCTTTAATTATCAAACCTGAGAAATTTAACATATTATTTTCTTGCTGTATGTCAAGACTGTTCCAGATGGGTGTTTGTCTGCATGGGAGTAATGAGGACTTTGTCATTTTCAGATACTCCCACCATGCTGTCAGAGATGAGCTAATACTGATACTTTTAAAGCAAACATGTATTTTTATATTTGTGCTAATAAATGGCAGATCTGAAATCCTAATATTATTGCATAAAGTTTGTTCTATGTCTATCCAAATTTCATCTAGTGCATTCAGATTTAACCACTTTGAGATATATTGTAACCTATTGGCTAAATAATAGTGATAGAAGTTGAGAAGTGCTAATCCTCCGGTATCTTTAGATTTCTGTAATGCTTTATTTTTTATTTTTTTTAACTCTTTATTTAACTTTTTTCATTTTTACCATAACACAAACAACACACTGAGCTAGGGGTACTGATACTTGGTTAAAAAAAAGAATGACAATAATACAAGATGTTGTACATAGTTACGCTTCCTTGATCTTGTAGGCCAGCCATTTAGACCAGCGTTTGTTGTAAGAGTGTCCTTTAATATGTAGAAGATGTGTCAGTTTTTCCATAGAGTGAATTTCCTCTATGACTTCCCGCCAATTGTCCAGTTGGGGGGGAGGTTTCTTTAGCCAGTTCCGAGTAATAGCTTTTTTGCTTGCTATTGATAGGATCTTGAATAGGTATTCATCTTTTTTTTGAAGCACTTCTTCAGTTATCTGTCCCAGCAGGAAAGTTCTGGGGTCCTTGGGGATGACATATCCCAAAATACTCCCGGTGGTTTGACAGACTCCATCCCAATAAGGTGCTAGCTTTGGGCAGGACCAAAATATATGAGTGTGATTGACATTTTTATGACCACATAATCTCCAACATTGCTGTTCTTCTCCTCTATATCTACTGGTAATTTGAGGTGTGATGAAGAACCTAGTTAAGCACTTCCACCCGAATTGTTTCCATATTTTGGAACTGGTAGTTGTCTGTTGTGTTCACACATTAAAAGCCAATCCTCCTCTGTATTTTTTACTCCCAGTTCCTTTTCCATTTTGACTTAATGTTCAAGGTATTATTTCCATTATGTTACTGCAGCCCTTTATATAGTTTGGAAACAGTTTTACTTGGGAGGTGAGTATAAGCATTTATAAATATTTGCACAATAGTATTGCCTTCTGGAGGGACCCCTTTTTTTATTTTGTTATCGTAGTAATGTCTTACTTGAAAGTATTTAAATAAATATCCGTTCTCAAGGTTATATTCCCTTTTCAGTTGTTCAAATGTTTTAAAGGTGTTACCATCTACAAACTGGCATAATGTTGTCAGTCCTCTATCTTTCCATCCCAAAAAGGAAGAGTCTAACTCTCCTGGTCGGAAGTCAGGGTTGCAAGAAGGCCACATCAGGAGACCAGTGACATCTGTCAATTTGTATTTGCCAACTACTTCTTTCCAGATTAACAATGCGTCTTCAACTATACGATTCCCATTTTCGTCTGAAACTATTTTGCCTCCCAGACGTGTTTGGGGTTGTACCCTGCCCTGGCTAAGTTCAATCTGTTTCCACCCAGTCTCCATTTCTGGGGAGCACCAGCAAACCATACCTCTTATTTGGGATGCGTAGTAGTATTGTTTCAAATTTGGAAGTGCCAGACCCCCCTGGTCTCTATTAATTTGGAGTGTTTTAAACTTTATCCTTGGTCTGGTCCCAGACCAAATAAATCTTGAGATCAGCCTATCCCAGGCCTGAAACTGTGCGTTTGGTATCCTAATAGGAAAAGATAAAAAAAAGGTATAAAAAACGAGGGAGCAAATTCATCTTTACTATTTCCATTCTAGCTGTAAAATCCAGTGTTAACCTTGCCCAGACTGTCAGGTCTTTTTGTATGGTTTCAGTAAGTTTACCAAAGTTTAAACAGAATAGTTTGTCCAAATCTTGAGGAACAAAGACTCCTAGATATTTTAGTTTTTTGGCATCCCACTTAAGTCTGTATGTCTTTCTTATAAATTTATTGGGGGAGTAATTAATTGTCAAAACTTGTGTTTTTGTGATGTTTAGACTGTAGCCTGACAGTTGACCAAATTCGACTAGAGCTGACATGAATTTGGGGAGCGTTATATTTGGGTTTTGGAGGTATGCGATTACATCATCTGCGAAAAGGCTAACTTTGTGTTCGGTATTTGCAAAACTAACACCCTTTATCTCATCGTTCTCTCTAATGGCCTGTGCCAAGGGTTCAATGAAATTTGCAAAGACTGTTGGTGTAGCACCACCCGCTATTAGGCAGGGGAATATCAGCTACTGGACCAGTTCTAGGTTCGCTAGTGGTAAATTTGTTATAAGAAGAGCCAGAATCAGAATAATGTACATATAAGCCGGCAATTTAATTAGAACAACACAAGACAAACATTTACAACAATTGGCACATTAATTTCTATAAAGTACCCTTTGAACACTCTTTTACATCATATTCACCCTATTTGTTTAAGGGTTGAAGTAAAAGGTTTATGTTCAATTATTTTCCAATCTGATTTAAATCCTATTTTGTTTTAATGACCGGTCATTCAATCTAATTTGAGGAATAGGCAAGATTTTTAATCCTCAGGTTGAGCTCAATATTAGGTATCAGTTCACCTACTCAGATCCTTATTGATACTTAAAGCATTCATACAGTTGCCCTTTGAAACACTCAACAGTATCAACATTTCAAAAGAGGTATCACAAACCAAAATCAGAACAGTGTCCCAATGTTCAGAAGATCTTCTGTTACAAATAAAGTCCAGTTGGTCGGTCAGAAAGTCGGTTTTCAAATCCCGGTTAAAAACTCACTACTACTCCATTGCTTTCAATGCCAGCTGATTTGTATTGGATCGTTTGATTTATGATCTGCAATGTTTTTATGTTTTTCGTGTTGTACTTCATTGTCTGTGTTGCCTGTTGCGTGTTTGTTTGTCCAGCACTTTGGTGTGGACTTGTTCCTGTTTAAATTGCTTTATAAATAAAATGGTATGGTATGGTAGTTGATCTTGAATTGAACGCCTTTTTGATTCCCAATGTTCTTATTTAGCAAATGCTTCAGAAGTCCTTCAATGTTGTGTACCGAGTTGTACACATCTCCTCCAAGGTTCAGTCAATCAAAAATATATATATAGTTCCAAATCCTACCACAGCCTTGACAAAGTAGTGTATTTAGGGTGAAGGTGAAACCTTGTGTTGAGTCGACAGCGGTCCTAGAAGTAACACCCTAAGGGCTGGCTCGCCATTCAGCTCTCTGAAGCTGAAGTCCAAACTCTGGAATCTTCTCCAGGGGGGAGACTCGTCTTATTTAAGTGGTTATAATCTCTTCAAACTCACACCCTTCTTCTATTAAAGGAACAAGATTGAGACTTCAACTGAAAACCCTCGACAGTTCTTCTATATCGCTGTGCCAGCAGCTGCTCAGCCATGCGATATTTTCTGTGTCCTGTTGCTAGCTGAATGCTGTGCTCAGCTTCATGGGTGAGGGGGGCTCTTTTGTTAAAACTTTATTAACAACCCAACAGTTTACAACATTGTCCAAATGAAAACATTACCCTACTAACCTGTTTCAGAAGATCTTCACACTTATTTATCATAATATAGTTTTTTTTATTTTTATATAAAACTTTTATTATTTTTTTCTGTTTTTGTTTTTTATAAACTTATTTATTAACTATTAAAATGTACTTGTAACTAGGGTTACATCCTCCCCTCCTTTCCTAATGTACATCCTCGTACATGTTTCACACGGTTTCGATTCTTTAGGTACGTTTAAAGAGTCAGTGAATGCTATAACTAAGCCTTGAAATAAGGATTGGACTACAGTAACCAGTGGGTTACCTAATTCAGGATAGGTCAACCTCCGAGTAGGTTCTTTGTATCGACTGAACGTCTTAAAGTGTCAGTGATGTTGCCAAGGGGGTCAATGTCAGTTTGGCACTGGTCAGCATCAGTAATGGTCTGTATCATTGGGTCAATAATGTCTCTTGCTTGACTAGGGGATTTGTCTGATACAGTTGAATCTTCTGAAGTTTCATTGAACATGGTTCCTTTTCCAAGGTTTTCTGGCATGGCAGAATTTCCTCAGAACTGAACTCACTGGGGTCGTTTCCGATAGGTGTCTCTCCAAGTAATGTTGCCTCTGTGGAGATTGCTGTGGGTGCAGTTTGATGATCTGCAATTACTGGAGAATCCTTAGTGAAAGTTCCAGATGTTTTTGGGGGATGTTGTTCAGTAGTCACTACAATGTTGCCATTATCCTGTGGGTGATCAAGAACATTGGTTTCCATCAGTAGGTCTTCAAAGTCAAAAACATTGACAGAGCCAAGATCTTCATGATCAGACACTTGTTCCTCAGAGCTGTCATCGCTTCCTCTTTGCTGGCGTGTTTTAGGTCGCCTGGGTTTTTCTTTGGATGATTCCATCTTATCTGAGGTGAGAGGAAGAAAACCACATGGTAATAGTAAATCACGATGTAAAGTCCGTAATGGGCCTTTTTTCATCTCGGGTCTAACAACATAGACCGGGAGATCATTGGACTGTTTAACTACGACATAAATGTCAGACTCCCACCTGTCAGCTAACTTATGCTTGCCTCTAAGGCGAACATTTTTGACGAGAACTCTGTCGCCTTCTTTTAATGTGGAATCAATGACACGTTTGTCGAATCTGGCCTTGTTGCAACTATCTGATTTTCTTGCCATTTCTATAGCTATCTTATAGCTTGATTCAAGGTTTGACTTTAGGTATCAAACATACTGTGAGTGAGAACTTGATGGACGGTCAACTGGCAGACCAAAAGCAATGTCCACAGGGAGCCTGGGTTGTCTGCCAAACATAAGCTTGTATGGTGCAAACCCTGTCACCTCATTTTTGGTGCAATTGTAGGCGTGTGCTAAAGGTCAAACACGCTCACGCCAATGACTCTTGTCATGATTCTCCAATGTGCCAAGCATGTTGAGGAGGGTTCTATTAAAACGCTCAACAGGGTTCCCTCTCGGATGGTAAAGTGTAGTTTGGACCTTTTCAATGCCTGCTAGATGACAAAGTTCCTTTATCGTGTGGGACTCAAAGTCTGGACCCTGATCACTATGAAGTCGTGGGCGGCCGTGGCGTAGTGGTAATGGCAGTCGTCCCCCGATCGGAAGGTTGGCGGTTCGAATCCCGGTTCCCCACACCATGTGTCGTTGTATCCTTGGGCAAGACACTTAACCCCAAGTTGCTCCCGGTAGGTCTGGAAAGCACCTTGCATGGTAGTCTGCCGCTACCGGTGTATGAATGTGTGTAGCATTCAATGTGTGTAGCGCTTTGAGATTTTCACTAATGAAAAGCGCGTTATAAATTGAATTCATTATTATTATTATATTAAGTCTTTCTGGGAATCCATAGTGTGAAATGAAGTTTTCCCAGAGGTATTTTGCAACTGTGCATGCTTTTTGGTTTGGGGTCGGAATCGCAAGTGTATATTTAGTGAAATGGTCCGTGATTACTAATATGTCTTTGGTGTTGCTCGAGTCTGGCTCTAGGGTAAGGAAGTCCATGCACAATAACTCGAGCGGGCGAGTGACTACAATATTCACAAGTGGAGCAGTTCTCTCTCGTAGGGCTTTGCAAAGCGTACAGCTGCTGCAGGTTTTAACTTTGAGTTCTATATTGGCTGCCATTTTGGGCCAATAGAATCGCTTTCTTATGAGATCTAGTGTCCTTTCAATACCCATATGTCCCATGTTGTCGTGCAGACTTTGTAAGATTAGTGGTCTTAGCTCTTGGGGTAATACAAGCAGATGTTGTGTTTGTGCACCCTCTTGTCTCAACCGATAGAGGACACCATCTCTGATGACCAGTTTCTTCCACTCTCGCAGTAAAAGGCAAAGGTCAGGGAGTTCTCTTTTTGCAGTTGGTGGAATTCTTTTGCCAGATTCAAGTTGATTTATCACTTCTCGAATGATTGTATCTGCATTTTGTTTTTCTTTTAAGTCTGACGAAGTGAAATGAGGGATGATAGGTAAGCCACCAAACTCCTCTTCATTTTCATAGCTTTAGGGTACAGCTTGTGGATGCTGAGCTAAGGACAAGACCAAAGAGTGATTGGCTGCAGATTCTGCTGAATCATTTCCTGCAGGCTGACAAACAAAATGCTTCTCACAGATGGCTTGGAATGTGCTTTGGTTGATACAGTTTGTGTGGTTTGCCTCAGGTAGGTGCCTTTGTGTGAATTGTTGTATCCTCTCAAACTCTTTGTTGGACAACATGTCATCCGGTTGGGGACTGTGTGGATGTCGAGACAGTCCATCTGCATCCTGATTCTGTTTCCCCGCTCTGTACTGTAGTTGGAAGTCAAAGGTGGAGAGCGTTGCCAGCCACCTATAACTTGTAGCGTCAAGTTTTGCAGTAGTAAGTATGTATGTTAGGGGATTACTATCTGTAATTACAAGGAATGATCCGCCATAAAGATAATCTTGAAACTTTTCCGTAACTGCCCATTTTAGAGCAAGGAATTCCAACTTGTGCGCAGGATACTTTGTCTCACACTTGGACAAGCCACGACTTGCATAGGCGATGACACGGTTTTGACCTTGTTGGACTTGGTAGAGAGCAGCCCCTAGCCCTAGAGTGCTCGCATCTGTGTGAATTATGTAGGGCTGTTTAGGGTCAGCAAATCCGAGTACAGGGGTACTTGTTAGCTTTTCAATAATCGTGTCAAACGCTGCTTGGCAGACCGATGTCCATCTGGATCCAAAGGGGTCTTAGGGACAGTGGTATCTGCCTTTGTCCACTTTTGCATTTGTCTTTGTTCGCTGGGGTGGATATCCGGAAGTAAGTTGATTGAGGGGTTTCATGATCTTAGAATAGTCTTTTATGAACCTGCGGTAGTAACCGCAAAATCCTAAAAATGTCCTGAGTTCTTTCAGATTGCTTGGTTTTGGCCAAGTTTTGAGTGAAAAAGTTTTTTCAGGATCGGTTTCAATTCCCTTCTCCGAAATGATGTGGCCAAGGTATTTGACTGAGCTCTAGAAAAATCTGCACTTTTCTGGTGAAAGTTTGAGACCATACTCTTTCAAACGGGCAAGGACTTTTAGGAGACGCTCTTCATGCTCCTGTAATGTTGAAGAGAACACTATTAAATCATCTAGGAACACGAGTGCTTGTTTCAAGTTGAGCTCTCCCATGCAACGCTCCATAAGCCTTTGGAACGTGCTGGGGGAATTGGTGATCCCCTGAGGCATTCTGTTAAATTCAAAAAATCCAAGAGGGCAGACAAATGCAGTTTTCTGTTTGACGGACTCCTCTATCTGGTAAAAACCAGATTTCAGGTCTAAAACAGAAAACCATTTAGATCCATTCAATGCCGAAAAGACTCCTCAAGGTTGGGTAAAGCGTAAGAGTCTTTAACTGTCTGGAGATTCAACTTTCTATAATCAACGCAGAGTCTGATGTCACCATTCTTTTTCCGACCAACAACAATCGGGGAAGAAAAGGGTGATTCAGATTCACGGATTACTTCAGCATCAAGGAGTTGCTGTAGATGATTACGTACTGCTTTTAAGTCTCGAGGGTGTATAGGTCTCGCCCTATGTTTGAAAGGTGTTGGGTCACTGAGTGTAATGTGATGCCTGATCTTATCAGTATGACCGAAGTCTAGCTCATGTTGGGCAAATACCTCTGGCATTGAATTTAACTTGTCAGTTATCCTTTCCTTCCATTCGTTGGAGATAGGAGAGTCGCCAAAGTCAAACTGGAGGTTGGATTTGTCAGACTTGGGAGAGGTCGTGGTTGGTTTCTTCATTGGCTGAACACTCTGGATAGCGTGTACTTCTGCTATGACTGTTTTGGATAAGATTGTAATAGCATGGTCTGATTCATTTTTTATTATGACTAGTATACGGTGTGAGAGCTTGGATGGTAAAGTTGCTAACCCATCCATGACGAGTAGACCACCCGGCAAAGGGGTTAGTGATGATGCTTCGACAGCCACCCAATTTCTTATGTCTGGCATTCGGTAAGTCACTGATCCCACAAGGACTTTAGTTTGTCTAGCTCCAATAGTTTCACATTCAGTACTATGGAGCCTAACTTTCCCCAAGCTCGAATCAAAAGAGCACCTTTTCCTAGTTGCAAGTGTTTTGAGAATTATTTTGTAGCCATAAGAAAGTGAATGTTGGTCTCCAAGATTAGGATTCTGCTCATACTGCTCATAAAGGATGTCTAATGTGTTTGTGCCTATTACCAATGAAGGTGAGTTGGAGCTCACATTGGTAACTATTAAGGCAAGGGTTGGCACTTCATTGTCAGCACCTATTGAACTTTTTGGGAAGGTTATGGTGATATCGATGTACCCAAGGTAGGGGACACTTTGGCCATTTGCCCCTTCTACTTCCAACAGGTCATTTAAACTATGGACAGGTAAGTGTGACAAATGTTCTTCATAGAAAGACTGCGAAACTGTTGTTACTTGTGAGCCCGAATCTAGCAAAGAGTTGCATGTATGATCATTGATTGTAACTTGTGCAATGCACTTTGCCCCAACAAGACCTTTTGGAAGAGAGACAAAATCTTTAGTTTATGTTAGAAAGCTTGAGACATGTCTCTTTTTATTGGGACTCTTTAACTTTGGCTCGGTCCCATTCTGTCCCACAACTGAGGCCGGGTCTAGTTTAAAGAGTCGTGTTCTGGAGCATTTGTTTTGTCCCATGCAATTTGTTTGTCTTTTAACTGTTTCCTCTTTAGGGCTACAAGAGGAGAATTTGGCTCATTTTCGCACTGAGGTTTGATATGCCCTTCCTCTCCACACCTAAAGCAGTACCAGGGCCTTGGACGATTGCTTGGGTGATTGTCAGTTCTTCAATCTGAGGCGTGTGATTTCTGAGCTTTGGAACTTCCAGCATAACTTTTTTGTTTAGTAGAAAGGGAAGGTTGTAGCTTACCCTTTGGTCTCTCTAAGTCTTTTTTGTGGTTAAGTGATACAAGGTGAGATTGTAGGCTAGCAATTTGCTTTTTAAGATCCTGTATTTCAGAAAAGGTATCGACAGCAGATGATGAGACACGTTCCGGGCTTTGTGACTGAGCACCCTGATAACGTGCAAATATTTTTGGTTTTGAGATATTTAGGTGATGTTTCATGCGAGATGCTTTGGGTGTTCATCTTTTCTCTGCAGTTCGGAGGAGAAGAAGGAGTTCCGCAAACGTAGGTGGGTCTTGTTTCTTTTGTTTTAGTTGGAGTTCTGCTATCAAATCATTATCCCAACATCCTCTTATGAACTGTTTTAAGAGCTGCTTGTCTAATTCTCCCGTAGAAATGCCTCCCCTCACAAGTGTTGTGTTTAGCATTACTTGGAGTCGTTGGAGGTATGATGAAGGCTCCTCACCATGATTTTACATTGTGTTTAAATACTTTGCAAAGAGGTCATCTCCATCCTCAACCGTGCCAAAGGTGGAATCGAGAATATTTAAGTATGCGCTTGGAGGTGATTCAGCAGGTAAGTGTTTCACCAAATCAACTGCTGGTGAAGAAAGACTTTCAATGAGCCTTCTGGATTTGTATGAATCAGGTTGCTTGGTGTCATTAAGAAGATGTTCAACACTTGATCGCCAACTCTCGAAATCAACTTCATTGTTGGAACGGGGACATCGTCCCGAAAAGAGTCTTAATCTAAAAGGAGTGTTGATCTGTGTACTGAGGTCTTCGGTTCTCAATATGTGCTCTACTATTACCTTTTGAAGCTCTGGGGGGTTAACATCAGATGCTTTGAGAATAAGGCTTCCCCTGGGGAGTTGGACAGGTGATGGACTGAAAGGATTATGCAAACAGGATCTTGAGGTGAGTCTGAGTCCTCATGGTCACCTTGGTCATTACTATCAGAGTCAACGGCTTCATTTATGGAAGTGAGCTCTTCTTTTAACACATCAAAAAACTTTTTGCCTGTCCGTTTTGCTATACCTTTTAGTTCAGTCAGGTAAGTCTGTGTAGCAGTCCTTGTGACCGCTGGGGCGTAAACATTACTCAAAGCCTCTACAAGGTAAAGTGTGTCAGGCTTATCTTTAGGTGAGAATATGTATGGTAGTGAAGCTGAGAATGATTGCACAGCTGTGCCATATGTGTACTCAACAATAGCCTGTTTGCCAGTACCTGAATCAATAGGGTCTATAGGAACTACAGTCTGAATGGACCCATACTGTTTAAGAAAATCATAAAGCTCCTCGTCTGTCTCAGTATCAGTTAAACCAGTCACTAAAAGTGAATTAGGTATCTTTATGTTGTTCTTTTGCACGGTTTCCATGTCTGGTTTAGATTTGGTTACTTCTGGGCTCTTAAAAAACCACTCCTGGCTGGCTCGCCAATTGTAGCACCACCCGCTATTAGGCAGGGGAATATCAGCTACTGGACCAGTTCTAGGTTTGCTAGTGGTAAGAGCCAGAATCAGAATAATGTACTGTACATATAAGCCGGCAATTTAATTAGAACGACACAAGACAAACATTTACAACAATTGGCACATTAATTTCTATAAAGTACCCTTTGAACACTCTTTTACATCGTATTCACCCTATTTGTTTAAGGGTTGAAGAAAAAGGTTTATGTTCAATTCTTTTCCTATCTGATTTAAATCCTATTTTGTTTTAATGACCGGTCATTCAATCTAATTTGAGGAATAGGCAAGATTTTTAATCCTCAGGTTGAGCTCAATATTAGGTATCAGTTCACCTACTCAGATCCTTATTGATACTTTAAAGCATTCATACAGTTGCCCTTTGAAACACTCAACAGTATCAACATTTCAAAAGAGGTATCACAAACCAAAATCAGAACAGTGTCCCAATGTTCTTATTTAGCAAATGCTTCAGAAGTCTTTCAATGTTGTGTACCGAGTTGTACACATCTCCTCTAAGGTTCAGTCAATCAAAAATAAATATAGTTCCAAATCCTGCTACAACCTAGCCTGGCCTTCGCCTTCCTGCACAGCTCCGCTCAATTCTCATTTCCCTTCACTGCTCAGTCTGGGACTTCTCCCATAGACAACGATTTCTCCGGCTGATTTTTGACCGGACCAATCAGAGAACAGAAGGGGCGGAGTTTTTGGCCCCTAACCCACGCCCCCACCTGTCCCAGCGCGCAGCCAGCGAGCATTCGCATGTTCTCATTCAAAGCGATGCAAAGCGATGCAGGACTGTTTTATATGTGACACAAATGTATTAATTTCCCCTTCTTAATCCCTTATCTGGAGTTTTCTTTTGTTTTTTTGGCCAAAAGTCAAGTGATCGCTCCCTCCTCCCTCCTCCTCTCCCTCCGCTGATGAGGAAATGCCTCAGGTTGTCACGAGAGAATTAAACTCGGGTTTTACGTTGCTGCCCGAGTCCCATCAGATTTTCTGGTCTTCTGGTGTGCTGGACCAGCGATCCATGGTTTTATTTTATTTTTTAGAATGTTTTATTAACATATAAACACAGAATATGCAGCGGCTGCAGCGAGAGAAAATGCAGCAGGAGGCGGAGCAGATGTCAAGTTCAACAGACCATGGGGGAGCAGCCATATATGGCTCTGAGGGGGAGGGAGCAGATTGCTTTTCCCTGTTCAAAATTTTTCTAAGATCCAAAGGTTTTGTTCCTCAGCAGAGGCCACGCCTCCAGCAAGTATCGGTTCTCTATGGAGAAAGTCCAGACCCTAGTACGAAGCGAAGTGAAGGACGAGGGTCTGGTTTTAACCAGGCTAACTACAACCTTCACGTAGTAGTGTATTTAGGGTGAAGGTGAAACCTTGCGTAGAGTCGACAGCGGTCCTAGAAGTAACACCCTAAGGGCTGGCTCACCATTCAGTTCTCTGAAGTTGAAGTCCAAACTCTGGAATCTTCTCCAGGGGGATGAAAACCTGAAATCTTCTCCAGGGGGGATGAAAACCTGTCCAAAACTCGTCTTATTTAAGTGGTTATAATCTCTTCAAACTCACACCCTTCTTCTATTAAAGGAACAAGATTGAGACTTCAACTGGAAACCCTCGACAGTTCTTCAATATCGCTGTGCCAGCAGCTGCTCAGCCATGCAGTATTTTCTGTGTCCCGTTGCTAGCTGAATGCTGTGCTCAGCTTCGTGGGTGAGGGGGGCTCTTTTGTTAAAATTGTACTAACAACCCAACAGTTTACAACATTGTCCAAATGAAAACATTACCCTACTAACCTGTTTCAGAAGATCTTCACACTTATTTATCATAATATAGTTTTTTATTTTTGTATAAAACTTTTATTATTTTTTTCTGTTTTTTATTAACTTATTTATTAACTATTAAAATGTATTTGTAACTGGGGTTACATTGGACTTAGACAGCATCCTTGGCGAGTTCCTCTGTGTACTTGAAAGCTATTCGTTAAATGCCTGTTAATTTTTATTCTGGCCCGTGGTTTATCATATAGTGATTGTAGGCAGTTAAACTGATTATTAAAGCCCATACGTACCTTGTATAGAAAGGTCCAATTGACCCGGTCAAAAGCTTTTTCTGCATCTAGGCTAACTAGTGCAACGTTGTGATCCTGCTTTTTGGCTTGAGTTATTATATGTAGTTTGTCTTATGCTGTCTTGAGTTTGTCGGCCTTTGATGAATCCCGTCTGATCTTCATGTATTAAATCTGGTAGGTAGTGCTCCATTCTCCTAGAAATTATTGATGTAAAAAAATTATAATCTACATTCAGAATTGAGATTGAACGATATGATTCACAGTGTTCAACATTTTTCCCCTCTTTAGGGAGAACAGATACTACAGCCTCTCTCCAAGATGGTGGAATCTCTGCCCTACTCAAAGTCTAGTTAAAGGAGTCGAGCAGGGCAGGGGAAAGCTCCCTTCCGAATACTTTGTACCATTCATTTGGGTAACCGTCACAACCAGGACTTTTATTACTTTTCAAATGTCCAATTGTTGCATCCAATTCTTTCTGTGTAATGGGGGCGGATAGAACTTTGTTTTGGCTTAATCCGAGCGAAGGGAGGTCCAGAGCTGTCAGGAAATTATCAATAGCATTTATATTAGGTGGTCCTGGGGCAGAATATAGTTTTTCAATGTAATTTTCAAAGGTCTTATGTATTTTGTCCTCGTCGTAGGTTAAGTTACCAGTTGAGTCTCTAATTTTGGTAATTGAATGTTTCAATTGATGTTTACGAAGTTGTCTAGCTAAGATCCGTATGGCTTTTGGACCTGATTTGTAAAATGTTTGTTTGGAGAAATGTAATTTATTCTCAATTCCTCAAGTATCATATCGTTTATATTGTTTTTAGTTTTTGCTATTTGTTCTGATATTTTTCTATTGTTAGACATTTGTTGTTTTAGTTCTAGTTTTCTCAATGTGTTTTGCAGTTCCTCATATTTTAAAGGACAACACCCACCGTGACAGTAACAATTCACCATATTGGAGAATTACTGTAGTATTTTATGAATTTTATTTTCATTTTTGCATTTGGGCCAGGCGAGGGTTAAAAAAAAAAAAAAAAAACAACCCACTCCCGAATGAATCCGGAAACCTGGCCGAATAGTCCCGAAGGGTCATGCCTCTTGTTACATGGATCTCCACCCAGAAGGCAGAAGGTAGGAGTGAGTTTCCATGGAGGTTTATGAGAGAGAGTGCGTTAAAACTGCATATTTCCTGCATATTTCCATTTCCATTTGTGTGTATATGGACCAGCGCTCTGATTTTATTTATTATTTATTTTATAACACCGCTGCGGACCTTTTGCTGCTCTCATTCATTCTGGAGCGAGCCGCGAGCCGCGCGCGTCTCTGGCTCCTCTTCCGCTGGTTCCTCGTTCCTTTGAAGTTCCTCGTGCCGGTGTAATTTGCTCCCTCGAGTGTATGTATCTGCTCTTATCTCTCGTCAGCCTTGTTGCAGCAGCACGGGTCGTGAAGCATGCGCGCGGGCAGAGCTCAGCTGCGAGGCTGGCTCTGGGTGCCTTTCTCATCACGGGGCGAGAGAATAAAAAGTCGATGCGGAAATGAATGAATTTGTCGCGATCAAACGAATTAAACTAGTATGTCTAAGTGGATGCTCGCTCAGAATATGAGTGAGCGACAGCAGGATTAATCAACAGGCAGCTTTAGGGAATATTTAAAAATGCTTCCTTTTTCTTTTCCTCTGCTCGCCTGTAACTCCAAGGCGTCACTCTGGTGACGTGAATGCCCAAGTGAATGCCCATATATGGAGAGGGGCAGATTTTCCCGGAGCTGCATGCTAAAATCTGCTATAAATCATGAAATAACACATTTAGTGTTATTTCTCCACAATATAAGTAAACGCTCCTGTATTATTTTTAAATAAACTAATAAATATTAATGGCGATGCAATTTGAAAACATGGTGGGTGTTGGGCTTTAATCTTTTTATTTTTTTAAGATAGGCTGTTCTTGAAATTAGTCTCCCTCTCATTACTGCCTTGACCGTGTCCCAGACCATTGTGGGGTTTACTTGCCCATCATTATTATCTTTTATACATTTCATTATTTCATTTCTTTCTTTTTTTATACTTTATTTATCAATTTTCACATCACATTATTTACAACATTCGAGTTTTATAAAACGATGTCCATTTTAATTTACAAAAAACCCCATATAAAACAAAAAGTAAAAATCACACACAAAATAAAACCTTTTCAAAACACACACATAATAAAAAATAATAAAAAAAATCTCAATTTGATGACAAATGAAGATGCAAAAATCTGTTCACTTTACAGCTAACTAAAGAAATATAGCAGCTGTTTGGTTACGATGGTGTACCCATCCTGAATGTTTCCATGTATTGTAAAAATGGCTGCCATGTCTTGACAAATTTAGCAGTTGAACCTGCCAGTGTACACCTCATCTTCTCTAAATGCAAAAACCTCATAAGCTCTGCAAGCCACTGTTCATGTGTAGGAGGAGCCTCCTGTTTCCACCTCAAAAGTATAAGACGTCTCGCAATCAACGTAGCAAAAGCTACTGCATTTGAATTATGCTTGGAAAGTAAAGTATTCGGAGTCATGACTCCAAAAATTGCAGTTAGAGCAGAAGGGCAAATTTTAACATTGTATATTTCTGAGAGTGTATTGAATATAGATGTCCAATATGTATGAAGTTTTGAACACTCCCAGAAAGTATGAATAAGGGAACCAACTTCTGACCTGCATCGGTTACACAAAGGATCAGTCCCTGGACAGAACCTAGCTAGCTTTTCTTTAGAGATATGCAATCGATGCAAGATCTTGAACTGAAGGAGTCCATGTCTAGCGCATATAGAAGAGGAGTGTACCCTGTGAAGAATAGATTGCCAGAGCTCATCCGTTAATGTAACTGTAAGATCTTTTTCCCAATGTGATTTAATGATAGAAAGAGAAGGAGATTGTAGATGCAACAGTATAGTGTAGATCTCCTTAATTACCCCCTTTTTATGAATGTTTATACCTATGATTTTATCTAGAGCTGTCTCATCAGGTAATTCAGGAAATGAGGGATATCCATTCTTCACAAAATGTTGCAGTTGCAAATATCGAAAAAAATGTGTACGCGGGATATTAAACCGTTCCATAAGTTGTGTAAACGAAGCAAATGTCCCATCAATGAAAAGGTGTTTAACTTGACTTAATCCATTTCTTTCCCAAATTTTAAAGGCAGAGTCGGACATAGAAGGTGGGAACATATGATTAGAGCAGATAGGAGTTTTAATTGACATAAAATGTAGCCCGAATCTTTTCCTGCACTGTATCCAAATTCTCAGGGAGTTATAAAGCAGAGGGTTGCATTTATAGGTACATATTTCTAAAGGGAGAGCGGAGGTCAATAACGCAGGTAAGCTGGTCTTGCCACAATTGGACGACTCAATCTGAAGCCAAGACGGGGTTTCTGTAGGAAAGTCACTAATCCAATATAGCATGTTTCGTATATTTGCTGCCCAGTAATAAGACTGGAAATTTGGCAACGCCAATCCGCCCACAGGCCTAGGTCTCTGCATAAAATCCTGCCGTATTCTGGGGGATTTACTATTCCAAATAAACGCAGAAATATGTTTATTTAGTGTCACAAAATATTTCTTTGGGATATAACATGGGATGCATTGAAATAAATAAAGGAACTTGGGCAATATGTTCATTTTTATAGAATTGACACGGCCTATTAATGATAGTGGCAAATTATTCCACCTTTGAAGGTCTAATTTAGTATTTTCAAAGAGTGGTGTAAAGTTCTTTCTAAAGAGATCCTTATATTTGCGAGTGACCTTGATCCCCAGGTAAGTCACGTAATCTAATTTAACTTTGAAAGGAAAGTTTGTAAATGAAATCTTCCTAGCTTTAGAGTTTATACTAAGTAATTCACTTTTATGCAAATTTAACTTGTAACCCGAAATAGTGCCAAATTGTTCAAATATAGCAAGAGCATGGGGAAGAGAGCACAATGGGTCTGAGAGATACAGCAGAAGGTCATCAGCATATAGGGATATTTTGTGCTCCTGGTCCGCTCTGTAAATACCTTTAATATTATTTTCTGCTCGCAACTTAATTGCCAACGGTTCAATTGCTAACGCAAATAAAAGAGGGGACAAAGGACACCCCTGTCTTGTCCCACGGTGGAGTGGGAAGAAACAAGAATATAATGAATTTGTTCGAACACGTGCCATAGGCGAGGAATAAAGCACCTGAACCCAAGAAATGAATTTAGGGCCAAACCCAAATTTATTTAATATGTAAAACAGATAATCCCACTCCACCCGGTCGAAGGCCTTTTCAGCATCAAGTGATAAAGAAACTTCTGGGGTTGCAGTTGACTCCGTGTGTAATATGTTAAAAAATCTACGTAAGTTGAAAAAGCCATGCCTCCATTTTACTCATTATTTCATTTATAATCTCCTTTGTTGTGGTTTCATTATTAAGGATACCTACATTTAAGCACCATATTGTTGTTTTAGGTCTATTGGATAGGCTGATGGATAGATAAATAACATTGTGGTCAGAAATATCAGACGTTCCAATTAAGCATTCCTTCACTTTAGGTCTATCTATGGTGTTCATCAGGACTAGGTTGATCCTAGAATGAACTTTGTGTGTAGAGGTGTAGTGAGTGTATTCTCTTTCCTTTATATGGAAGTCCCTCCAGACATCAAACATGCCCATCTCTTTATTCAGAATATTTAGATCTTTTGACCTACCAGTTTTTTGCTTCTTATTGCTTGTTGTATCTAGAGTATAATTAGGGATTGTGTTCCAGTCACCGGCACAAATAAGAACTCCTTCACTAAATGAGATAACGGTGTCAAAGAGTGTTTTTAAGAAGGTTCTGTCACTCTCTGGTGGTACATATACATTAACAATCGTAACAATGACATTATCAATCCTTCCCTTTATAATAACAAACCTACCCTCTTTGTCACCCTTCTCAGATATCAGTTCAAAGTTCAGTGAGTTAGAAATTAGGGTGAGGACCCCCTCTTTCTACTATTTCTACAAGAGCTATAAAATGTGTTCAAGTAACCAAATGATTTGAACTTATCATTGTTACGGTTCAAAAGTTGAAGGAAGCTCTGAAACGAATGTGCACGTTATTTGCAGGTTTATTGTAAATATAAGGAGAAATTTTGTAGCTGCAAACAGACCTCATATATATATATATATATATGGTGGTTAAAAAGCTCTGCGGTGGCAGGGCTCCAGGAGTGGATAAGATTCACCCCGAGTTCCTTAGGGCTCTGGATGTTATGGGGTTGTGTTGGCTTACGCGACTCTACAATATCGCCTGGACATCGGGGGCAGTTCCCTTGGATTGGCAGACTGGGGTGGTGGTTCCCCTATTCAAAAAGGGGGACCGTAGGGTGTGTTCCAACTATAGGGGGATCACACTCTTAAGCCTCCCTGGTAAGGTCTATTCAGGGGTTCTGGAGAGGAGGGTCCGTCGGATAGTCGAACCTCGGATTCAGGAGGAGCAGTGTGGTTTTCGTGCTGGTCGTGGAACACTGGACCAGCTCTACACCCTCAGCAGGGTCCTGGAGGGCGCGTGGGAGTTTGCCCAACCAGTTTACATGTGCTTTGTGGACTTGGAAAAGGCATTCGACCGCGTCCCTCGGGGGGTTCTGTGGGGGGTACTCCGGGAGTATGGGGTACCAGGCCCATTGATATGGGCTGTTAGGTCCCTGTACGACCGGTGTCAGAGCTTGGTCCGCATTGCCGGCAGTAAGTCAGGCTCGTTTCCAGTGAGAGTTGGACTCCGCCAAGGTTGCCCTTTGTCACCGATTCTGTTCATAACTTTTATGGACAGAATTTCTAGGCGCAGCCAAGGTGTTGAGAGGATCCGTTTTGGTGGCCTTAGAATCGCTTCTCTGTTTTTTGCAGATGATATGGTCCTATTGGCTTCATCAGATCGTGATCTACAGCTTTCGCTGGAGCGGTTTGCAGCCGAGTGTGATGCGGCCGGGATGAGGATCAGTTCCTCCAAATCCGAGGCCATGGTCTTGAGCCGGAAAAGGGTAGCATGCCCTCTCCGGGTCGGGGATGAGGTCCTGCCCCAAGTGGAAGAGTTTAAAGGCTCAGTATGCAGCTTTTTAACACGCTGGCACTTAGAAACATTTTGAACAGAGACACATTTCTGGTCCCTCCTCACTCAGAGCCATATATGACTCAGCTCCATCTCACTTGCGCAACAGCCTGGAATGCTCCGCCTCCTCTACATGTCCCGTTTCTGCGTTGCAATGTTCTGTGATTATGTGTTAATAAAACCTTCTAAAAAATTGGACTCCCCCCTCTCTGATACTTCCGAGGCTACTTAGTGTCGCGCTCCTGCCACGTGGCCCCCCCTGTTGGGTGTTCCCTTGCCTGCGGGCGTGCTTGGGGCCCTCACTATCTGGGGTTGGACGCTTGGGCGTTTGTCGGCGCGGCCTGGTGGCTGCTTGGTGGGGCTCGTGCCCTCTGGTCCGGTCGGGTCTGGGCCTGAGGGGTGGGCGTCCCCGGTGCCCGGGCCTCGGTGACCGGCCCTGGGGCTACGTCGGTGCAGCGGGCTCCGGCGGGGGCCTGTGAATTTGTCGCGGGCGACACCGGGGGGTCATTGTATGTGGTCGCTGGTAGGGGTTCGTCCGGTTCTTCCCCTTGGTAGGATCTGGGGAGTGGGCTAGTGGCTCGTCCTGTTCGGGCAGTCCTGGGGACTCTGGGCTCGGGGTCCTTCCTGGGGTCTTGGGCTTTGATCGCTCCTTCGTCTGCCTCGGGCTTTGGGGGGACGGATCTCTGATGCTTCACAGTCGCTACTAAATGTTCTATTGGAGGAACCTTATACACTTATGCATGCTCACAACCACACACAAATGGATGCAGGGATGTATATATAGATATATGCAGATATGTAGATGGGTATATAAATGAATATAAAAGTATATGTATGTATACTACTGTATATATATATTTGTAGATATGTAGATGGGTATATATATAAATGAATATAAAAGTATATGTATGTATACTACTGTATATATATATTTGTAGATATGGGTATGTGTATTTATAGAATTCTACTGCAAGCTCATGAATATTATTAGTCTTTATGCATGTATGTTCCATTGTTGTGTTCTGTCATGTGCTTTGCAGGATTGTGGACGGAGGTTGGGTGTGTTTGCCTTGTGCTCTTTTGGTTGATAATTGTTGATTTGTTGTCTTACTTTCTCTTTTCTTTCTTTCTCTCTTAAAAAAAATATTGGAGTGAGAGGATGGCTAAAAGGTGTGAAGGGAGGCCATCTATAAATGGAAAAAAAAAAAAAAAACGTGGACCACTGGTCCAGCAAAACAAAAACACCCTGAAACCTGCAAAGCTTCACACAGCCACGTTGGACATAATTTAATTCGCTCGTGACAAATTGATCCACTTCCTCATATCTGTCAGTGCAGGTCTGGAGGGGAGGAAGCGATCACTTGACTTTTGGCAAAAAAAAAAAATAAAAGTTCAGAGCAGGGATGAAGAAGGGATATTTAATAAATTTGTGTCACATACAAAACAGTTTTGCATCGCTTTGAAATTATTTCAACAAGAACCTGCGCGGCCGCTGCAGGCTCACTGCGGGGCTCGCTGCAGGCTGACAGGCGGGGGCGTGGGTTGGGGAGGGGGGGCGTGGGTTAGGGGGTGAAAAGTAAGAAGCTCTGTTTTTATTGGCTGGTAGTAAACTCTGTTTTTATTGACTGGTTAACCGCGGGGCGCTCTTGGCTTTTTATAAATGCTTTTATTACCACCGGGAGACGCCAGAGGACTATAGTTTTTTTGAGAGATTACATGTCAAAGATCAATGTATCAGGAGATAAGGGCAGAGTGAAGAAATATGTTTATAAAAAATGTTACATACTGAACCTTTAAGTATCTCGGGGTCTTGTTCACGAATGAGGGAAAACTGGAGCGTGAGATCGATAGGCGGATAGGTGCAGCGTCCGCAGTGAAGCGGGCGCTGTACCGGTCTGTCGTGGTGAAGAGAGAGCTGAGTCGAAAGGCAAAGCTCTCAATTTACCGATCGATCTACGTTCCCACCCTCATCTATGGTCATGAGCTTTGGGTTGTGACCGAAAGAACGAGATCTCGGATACAAGCGGCTGAAATGAGTTTTCTCCGCAGGGTGTCTGGACTCTCCCTTAGAGATAGGGTGAGAAGCTCAGTCATCCGGGAGGGACTCGGAGTAGAGCCGCTGCTTCTCCACATCGAGAGGAGCCAGTTGAGGTGGCTCGGGCATCTGGTTAGGATGCCTCCTGGACGCCTCCCTGGGGAGGTGTTCCGGGCATGTCCCACCGGGAGGAGGCCCAGAGGAAGACCCAGGACACGCTGGAGGGACTATGTTTCTCGGCTGGCCTGGGAATGCCTTGGGATTCCCCCAGAGGAGCTGCTCCATGTAGCTAGGAAGAGGGAAGTCTGGGCCTCCCTACTTAAGCTGCTACCCCCGCGACCCGACCCCGGATAAGCGGACGAAAATGGATGGATGGAAACAGACCTCACTCCGATCACAAAAGTCCACACACGAGTCTTCAAATCTAGGCTATGTTATATACCCCCGGATGTTTTTTTTCTGGCTTGGCTCACGAAGGAGGCAGACGCATTCCCTTCCCTCTCCCGTCCTTCCCCCCCCCTGCTGCTGGCAGCTCCACAGCAAAGCACCTCGAACGCAAATTAAGATGGATTGGAGGTTTGGGCATTCGATTCTACAAAGAAGATTTCCACAGAAGAAGGCACAAGGAGAGCCTTTTCAACCTCACAGAGTGACGGAGGATACGCCATGGATTCCGCCATGGATTCCGTGGATTTCTGGGTGTGCTCTGTGGAGGTGAAGAATCTTGGATTATATTGGATTATGATGGCAGCGCTTTGCTTTTTGGCATTTGTGGAGCACTGGTCTATCGCAAAAGAGGGAGACTTCAGCAGGACTTAATGCCTGGAGCACCCGACGTCTGGTCTGCGCTGTGACCTCGAGAAATCAGCTGTGTGCGAGCTTATTCGGGGGGTGAACAGATCAACCTTGGTTTTAGGACTCTGTTCGCTGTGGTCAACATCAGAATTCAGCTGTTTGAGAGCTTATCCAGAGGGTGAGCTGGTCACCCTTGGACTTAGGACTCGGGTCGCTGTGGTCAACATCTGAGGTCAGAGTTGGATCAGTGGAAAAAAAAAAAGTCCCGAATTGGATCATATGAACAGAATCGCCCTTACAGACTGAAGGCTGCTGAAATTACAATGTGTGCCTGATGTGAAAATATTTGTATTTCTTATCTGGCTCCCTTGGAAACAGCCTTGGAAAAGGCTGGATATCTAACTTCTCCTGAGACGTGGCTACTGTGGAAAAAAGCTGTTCTTGTCTTGTCTGCTACCCCCTCCCCTGGAGAACTTTTCTATGAGCATTATCGGAGGCATACGGAATGTATCATGGACAGATCCTCCCTGCCTCAGTCTCAACATGCAACATGTAACTGTTTTAAATGTGCTTATGATATGGTTTTTACTGGGTCATGCGGTGTCTTGCAAACAAAATGTGATTCTTTTTTTAATATCAACGCTGTAACCCCCATGGTTTCTTTCCCTGTTTTCCCACCTTTGACCTTCATCCTGAGATGGATGAGAGAGGCCGCGCTGAAGAACATGTCATGTGTTTTGATAAGGTAGCAGCTTTACACATTCAAACCCTCTCCTGGATGACTGTGCATACATAATCACGCTGTATCGATGAAAATTGGTGCAATGTTAATAAAATCTCTTGTATCTTGTATCTTGTATGTCGTCATCGCCTCGTGGACCCTGGAACCGCCTTGGAACTGCCTCGGGACCGCCCTGGGACCGCCTACACTACCACGTAGCCAGCTTTTCTGCCAATAAACTATCTGCTTCAATGTAAATAAAAGTGTCGGGGCTGTTGATTGGTGCAGGCGTGTAACTGAAAAACTCTTCCCTATTGAAAACAAAGCCCGGAAGCAGAAGGTTCCACCTTGTATCACATTTCACATTATATGGCGGAATGTAAGTGAACATAATAGGTGTAATACTGATAGAAATACATTTCAATTCCCCTTTTGACATAACAACCATCATGTCAACAAAATCCTATATGTACTATGTGTCAATGCAATTAAGAACTGGATACACATTGGAAATCTCTAACATTCCCACCCCGCAGTAATCCTACATCTAAGTTACAAGTTACCCACCCAGAATATAAACCCCTTATATAAGCTTCAATGATAAGAAGTCTGAAGCCATATTGTTCCTTCCCAATGACACAACATCAAACCACTGCATTGACCTGTCCGCTCTACCCCTGTCCGAAAAACAAAAAGTCACAAATCTGGGAGTGATAATGGATCCTGCCATGAAACTCAACAGTCATGTAAACATGATCGTCAAATCCTGTTTTTTCCAGCTGAGGCGTCTGTCTAAGCTGAAGCCCATATTATCCAAAAACAACCTGGAGACAGTGATTCACGCATTCATTACATCTAGGCTTGATTACTGCAATTCACTTCTGTTTGGCGTCAGTCAAGCCACCATTGCACGATTACAACTGGTTCAGAACGCAGCTGCCCGATTTTTAACCAGCACACGCAAAAGAGAGCACATTACACCAGTCTTGGCCTCCCTTCACTGGCTACCGGTTCATCTTCGAATCCAATTCAAAATTCTCATGTATGTCTACAAATCGCTGAACAGTCTCGCCCCCGCCTATCTCTCGGATCTGATACACCCATATGTCCCTCCACGTGCTTTGAGGTCAGAGGATCAGGTACTCTTAATAGTTCCAGAAACTCGCCTTAAGCGCAGAGGTGACAGGGCGTTCTCTGTAGCAGGCCCAAGACTCTGGAACGAGTTACCGCTGCTCATCAAACAGGCCCCCTCCCTCTCGGTTTTCAAATCCCGGTTAAAAACTCACTACTACTCCATCGCTTTCAATGCCAGCTGATTTGTATTGGATCGTTTGATTTATGATCTGCAATGTTTTTATGTTTTTCGTGTTGTACTTCATTGTCTGTGTTGCCTGTTGCGTGTTTGTTTGTCCAGCACTTTGGTGTGGACTTGTTCCTGTTTAAAGTGCTTTATAAATAAAATGGTATGGTATGGTATGGTATATAAAAATAAGCATCAATACTAAATGGTAATAAGAACTACGTAATAAAATATACGGTGACCGTCAGAGCCTATATGCTGGAAACGTAATAAAAAACTAATAACAACTAAGGAAAATAAATGTAAGAAAATACAAACAAACTGCACATTCACCAGGCACAAACATATATATTCACATTAATCTGTCTGAAACATTCACATTCTGCCTTCATCTCAACAACCTTCAATTCTCCCTGGACCTCCTGGATCAAATTCACAGTCATTCTTCACAGGCGTAAGAATAACCATATGTAATGTCAACATACAGTGAAAACAACAATTGAGAGGTTTCAACAAATAGTGAGAAAACGTTGGCATATATTAGTGATATCAGTTGGTTAGGTTGTTAGTTAATGTGATTAGTTCTGAACCTGTTGGATAAAAATGGTGACCGCATGTGCTGGGAAATAGATCTTCCCTTCATTGTTCACACTGCAACATTAAGCATTCATTCAACATTAATCAATCTGCTGAAAAGGGGGAGAAATGTAAACCCAGTTAATCAGTTCTGCTCGTCCAGCACAGCTGTGGAATCATGTGATTGTAAAGTGCATTTCCCCTTTTCAAATATAAATTATTCACAATTTTATTTTGCACGTTCTGTCACAGGGCTGACAGATCATCAGAAGTCCAGTAACCTGTAATGAAGAATAAAATAAAATAAAAAGTCAGCATTAAACCTGTATGAAATACCCCAAACATTCAGACCAAAAGGTGGATTTAACAGAATCTTGTTGATCAACTATTATCCAACAACCTGTTTTGAGGCACTTAGTAAAATGATCTTTTGTCACTTTATTAAATGTATAACTGTTTGTAAGAACCGTTTCCACCTCTCATCAATGTATGAAGAGTTAAAACGTTGATCTAATTTGTTATCTAAAATGGTGTGTTTAACTCCATGTTCCTTATTTCACTTCCCCTTTTGAAACAGGAGGCAATCACAAAACATCCTGTTACAAACAAAATAATGGAATGGACATAACATGAATCTAACAAATCCCTGCTGAAACTCACGACCACAAGCCCAACCTCATCTGTCCAAGAGACGGTACACAAGACGTAGAACAAGAAAAATGAATACCTCAAAACATCCAACCCGCAACTCAACTACAAGCAGTCATAATACTGTATGCATGACAGCAAAAGAAGCATCCACAAACACCTGAAGCTGTCAGTCCAGTCCTGGAAAGATGTGTGCTCAACTGCAAGGCCTGTTCAAAAAGGTGAGAAAAAAAAAACATGCACATACCCAAAAATAAAGGCAACAGGTGTCCACACAGAACATGGAAAACCACCAAATTGTACCGCTCTAACGCAAGTACATGGCAACCCCACCCCCCAAAAAAAGTATGACGTTATCCAACAACGTATGAGAAGTGTGGCTGTGCAAGTCACGTGTCAGTGAGATCTGTACATGTATGTATGTGTAATGAGTGTGCATGAGGTTCTACCATAGCAAAGATAGTACTGATCATGAAAACTGAAGTTATTGAATCACCACCTGAAGATCACATGGTCAGCCGACACGTCAGCCAGGCTGCAATGTTTGGTATTGACGCATTCCAGCTTGACCAGTGCTTGTCATGTCGTTCTTCAGCCCCCATCCTGGAGATACATGTCAAATGTCCATCTGTGTGTGCAGACCAGACCATAGTTCATGATTAGACTTGAGTTGAAGCTGGTGCAGATGTGCAAAACTCCATGTAACAGTCAAGGTATGAGTCATGTCAGCTTGCAGCTCAGCTGAACATGACGTGTGTCAGTCCAAAAGGCATTTCGGCAGCTCAGTTCATTCAGTGCAGGCGCCGTCAGCTAGTAGCTCAGCTGAAGAAACGCATTTTGGTAGTTCAGTTTATTCTAGTGCAGGCGCCATCAGGAGTTTTCAGCAGAGTCACGGTGGTTAGCAAACCTGGTTTCAATGACAACATAACATTTGATCTATCCTAGAATGGCGATCCAAAACCAGATTCAAGATACAATCTTCTCAATACTATGGTTGAGTGTACCTAGGTGTGTACTGTGTAATGCATGTGTGTACTATGTAACGCCAATGTTGAAGGGAGAGGAACAAAAATTTTAAACTGTGTGCAATGTATCTGAAACCTAAATACAAAATAGAATTATGTTAACCAACGTATCATGGAACACCAGCAGCATTCACTGATAAGATGCCAAGCTGAAATCCTCAGAAAGCACCTAAATAAAGACACTCCGTGCAGTATAAGTCATGAACACACCAGCACATCTGCCAGCTACGAGAAGACTCCCTTCTGGACTCTGTCAGGCAGGTCAAAAGGCCAAACACTTCCTGCAGAACAAACAAGCGACAGTCCTCCAAGAAGAAAAGAAATACACATGTAAAAAATAAATAAATAAAATAAAAAATAAACCACTAAAGCACTCCAAACCACTATTACACAGGTCTTGTCCACACTGTTACATGCCCCAGGCATGTAATTTATTTTAGTCAGAACATAAAATTGTTTAAAGGTTTTTTGAGGTTTTGTTTAAAGATTCTGAGCAGAAGCATGAGCTGTTTAGAGGCTGTATGAGCCTAATTGATTGCAGCTGGTGCTCATTAGCTGTAGGTGGAGGCAGTGCTCTCTCTCTCTCCCTATATTAGGTTCCAAGCCACAGAGCAGAAAGAGGTTCCAAGTGAGAGTGGCAGCAAGCAGAGAGATCCAGAAGAGGTCTGAGCTGATCCAGGAGAAGGAGACCTGATGCAGGAGTTGCAGCAAGAGAAGGAGCTGCAGCATCAGAGGTCCAGCAGCCCCAGAACCAAATGCAGATGAATGAGCAGCTGATCCAAGCAGCTGCAGCAGTCTGGGAGGAAGGAGCATCAGGTCTGATGACGAAACAGCAGACCTGATGATGAAGCAGCAGAAGCTGAACAGAGGTCTGTAGCAGCAGCAGCAGCAGCAGCAAAAGCAGCAGTGTGAAGAGGAGCCATGAAGCCAGTGTTTGGAGCCATTTGATGTGGCCGTTTGGAGCCTTTTGAGGAGGTCGTTTGATGAGCCGTTTGGAGCCATTTGAGGAGGCCGTTTGAGCTGTGTAAAGAAGTCCGTATGAAGAAGCGGATGTCGTGAGACGAGCAGAAGTGCTGTCGTTTGGAGCTGGCGCGAGACCTGCTGCTGTGCGTTTGAAGAAGGAGCTGAATCCTTCTGTTGTGACCTGCTGCTGCATATTTAAGAAGAGGAAGCTGAATCCTTCCATTGTGGAGACCTGCTGAGTGCTGAAAACCAAGAGGCGTGAGTGTCCTGCTGGACTTTGAGTTTTTGTATTAAAGAAGCTGGTTTTTGAGAAGTCCAACTTTTTTCTTTAATCCCCTTTTTTTTAGGACACAGACTCCAGAGAGCCTGAAATAAACATTGTTTTTTTTAACATCCTTTCTGTGTCTGGTGTCCTTGTGTGCTACGTGCCCTCGGGTCGTAACATATAATGGGCCCTCGTCCGGGATTGGACTAATTGACTAATGAGCTAGATTTTTTTTCTCCCCTAATTTTTGATAATTATAATGAACGCCTCATCTAGGATCTGAACGAAACGAGAACGAGAACGAGATTTCACAATCTATTTGTTTTTCTCCCCCTAATTTTTGGTGGATAATAATGGGAGCTCGACTCATGTGCTATTTTTGGAGCTGTTTTTTGCATTTTTGAGCTGACTTAGTAGTGCGAATTGTGTGTTCGCTGTCAGCTGGCTCTTTGTGAAACGTTCAGGACCAGCTAGGACGTTTGTGTTTTTTTTTTTTTTGAACTTATAATTTTTATTATTTTTACAGAGCAATTACACAGTGATATGTCAGTTGTACATAACATAAATATTGACAATATAAAGTTTTCCATGAGTTAAGCATCATAACTGGATATCTTTTGACCTCAGCATCAGGTCCGTAGCCTCAATGTCCCACCACCCCAGAATAAGGAAAGTCTTTGGGTGGAATAGTTAAATACCGTACACCGAAGACAAACTTAAACTTATTTACATCAACAAATCTTCTGCAGGCCTCCAGCGCAGGTCAAAAATAGGTTTTTGAAGTCTTAATGAGTAGGTTATCTTTTCCATATTATACAGTTCCCGTACTTTTTGAACCCATGTGTCATAGGAAGGTGGTTCCAATTGCTTCCATCTAATTGTAATACATTTCAGGGCTGCAGTAAAAAGGACATTTAACAAATATACTTTGGCCCGTCCTTGCAGCCCAGCTGGTATAACACCAAGTAGTGCAACTGTAACATCCCTTGGTATAACTTCAGGAAAAATATGGTTTATAGCCCTGTAGACTTCATCCCAGAAGCTTTGTAATTTGGGACATGCCCAAAAAATGTGAGTATGGTTGGGAACCTCCGGGCCACAGTTTCTCCAACACAGGCTTGGTATTCTAGAGTCCATTTTTGCAACAACATCCGGTGTCCTGAAATATCTACTAATAATTTTCCATTTATATTCCCGCCATGTATTTGAGTTTGTAACTCGATGTGCTTCAGTCCAGACTTCCTCCCATGTTTCATCTGAAATTATTTTGGCCGTCTCAGCCTCCCATCTCTGTTTCGTCCAAGTGGGTTTGTTAAGATTCATTGATAAGAACGCCCCATATATCTTTGTTATAACTTTTTTATCCCCTCCCTCACTCTTAAAATAGATTAGGAGGTTTTCTATTGGCGTGGGGTTTAGTACTTTTTCCCAGTCCTTATGTGCAAACAAAAAGGAGCGCAACTGTAAATATCTAAAGAAGTCACCTTTCTGGAGATGAAAATTCCTACTTAAATCTTCAAATGACATAAGGTTGTTCTTGTCGATCAGCTGGTGAAGAAATATAAGCCCTTGTTCAGCCCATTTAGAGAAACTTTTGTCTAGGAAATTTGGTGTGAAGGATTTAATATGTCCAATGCTTGATAATATTGATAAGCCCCTCGGTAGCTTAAAAGAAGTTCGTACTTTGTTCCAAATGTTGAGTGTGGTTTTAGTCCATGATGAGAGTTCATTTACTGGTGTATCTAAAAATGGTAACACCTTTAATGATACTGAGCATTTTTCTTGCTCAATGCTCAGCCATCTTGTTTGAGAATCTTGTTGGATCCATGAGATTAAAGGCTTTAACTGAGCTGCCCAAAAATAGTATTTTAAAACCGGAAGATTAAGACCTCCTTCCGTCTTTTTTCTTTGTAGTGTTTTGTATTTTATGCGAGGGCGCTTGCCTTGCCATATAAATTTTGAAATAATTTTGTCCAATTCAGCAAACGTGGATTTTGGTATTCCAACTGGTAACATCTGGAACAAATACAATAGTCTGGGTAACAGATTCATGCGAATGGTTTCAATGCGACCGAGGAGGGACAAGGGCAATGCTGTCCACCGCTCTAGGTCTTTTTTAATTATATCCAATGTTTTGCTGTAGTTAACATGATATAAGTCGATTAATGAGAGAGGAATGTTGATGCCCAGGTATTTAATGCCCTCCCTGGGCCACCTAAAGCCACTTTGTTGTTTAACCCCCAGCGGAATATTACAGTTGACATCTATTGCCTCAGTCTTATCAACATTTACTTTATAGCCAGAAAAGTGACCATAGACAGATATAATTTCACTAAGATTTGGTATTGATAATGCAGGGTCTGATAGATACAGAAGTACATCATCTGCATAAAGCGATATTTTATGTTCCTCTGTTCCAATCCAAATTCCTTTAATTTCATCCTTGTCCCTGATAATCTGGGCTAACGGCTCAATGCTAATTGCAAACAGGAGGGGTGAAAGGGGACACCCTTGTCTGCATCCGCGCTCCAGCTTGAAACTAGCCGATCTAAAACCATTTACTCTTACAGTCGCTTGTGGAGATGAATATAACGTATATATCCAATCTATAAACTTGGGCCCAAATTTAAACCTCTTTAGCGTTTCAATAAGATATTTCCATGACACGCGGTCAAAAGCCTTTTGAGCATCCACAGATATTACAGACGTCATATCTTTATTTTCTTTTTGGTACGAAATAATATTTAATAACCGACGCAGATTATTTCCATAATGCCTCCCTGCAATAAACCCGGTTTGATCTGGATGTATAATTTGATTTATTATAACCTTTAGTCGTCTCGCCAAAATACCAGTTAGAATGCGTACGTCCCCGTTGAGCATTGATAATGGTCTATATGATCCACATTCAGTGGGATCCTTACCTTCTTTATGTAACACAACTATTGTAGCCTCAGACCAAGATGGCGCCATTGTTTTAGTTTCTAGAGAGAAGCGATATGCTTCCAGTAGGAGTGGAGTAACAATATCTGTGAAACGTTTATAGAATTCATTTAGAAATCCATCAGGGCCGGGGCTCTTATTATTTTTAAGGGATGAGATAACATTTCTAATTTCTTCTTCTTGAATTGGCTTATCTAATTGTTTAGCAACAGAATCGGGTAATTCAGAAACATTTATATTTTGTAAATAGTCTGCTATTTTAGACTCATCACGGCAAGTGTCTGTGTCTCGGTATAAAACTTTGTAAAATTCTGCGAATGTTTCCGCAATATCTTTTGGTTTTTGGATGAATTTATTGCCCGATTTTAGCTTTTGAACTACATTTGAGGACTGTTGTTTTTTAAGTCTGAAGGCCAAAAGTCTACTCGCTCTATTTCCATTTTCATAATATTGCTGCTTGGCAAAACGAAGGTTACCCTCTATCTTTTCTGATAGCAAATCTTGGAGCTCTCTGCGTGTTTTATTCAAATCATTCAAAACCGTGGCTGTTCTAGTCTTTTTATGTTCAATGTCCAGGTCACGAATTCTGTCTTCTAAAGATTTCTGTTTGGCTATTTTTTGTCTTTTTTTTGCTGTCGTATAAGATATAATGCTGCCTCTTAAATATGCCTTTGCACAGTCCCACAAAATGATAGGAGATGTCTCCGGGGTATTGTTTAAGTCTAAATAATTTTTTAGGTCTGATTTAACAAACGCAATAAATTTCTTGTCATTAAGAAGAGAGGCATTGAGTCTCCATTGTTTAGACGGTGGGGCCCCTCCTATATTCCACTTAAGAGTTATTGGTGCGTGATCAGAAATTGTAATGGGCAGTATTGTGATATCCTCAATTCTGTATAATTCGGCTTTAGCAGTAAAAAAGTAGTCTATTCGTGAGTAAGATGCATGTCGGTTCGAGTAGAATGTAAAATTTCTTTCCTTTGGGAATTTAGATCGCCATACATCCACCAATCCAGCTTCTACAGACATATTTTTAAGCATTTTACCCATCTTTGTAACGGGGGTCTGAGATGCTGATTGCCTGTCAAGATTTGACATTACACAGTTGAAATCTCCTCCCATAACCAGTAGGCCGGAGCTGTATTCTGCAATCATATTGAAAACTGATTTAATAAACCCTGGAGCATCTTCATTAGGAGCATATACATTTACAAAAGAAACAGCTGTTCCATCAATTATCCCATTTACCAATATAATTCTACCCTCCTTATCCTTATGTACTGAGGTTTCAGTAAAGTTAACTTGCCTGTGTATTAATATAGCAACACCCCTTTTCCTACCAGAACCATGTGATGAGTAATAAACTTTATCAGCCCAAGATCTATTTAATTTTATATGTTCCATATCTGATAGGTGTGTTTCTTGTAGCAGTGCTACATCACTTTTTAATTGTCTGAGTTGCTGTAAAACTTTTTTCCTTTTGATCGGGTTATGCAGACCCTTCACGTTATAACTAGTTACAGTTAGTGTACTCATAATTGATTTATTATATTAGAGGCAGAGACGGCCATTTGACGGATAATACCAAACGTTTGGGCAAAATGGATGTTGTTCACCAAGCTTAACCATTAAAACAAGCATATTAAGGCTTTGTTGTACAATATTTGCAAAACTAAGATTCAAATGCTCTGATTTTTTAGCTTTAGTAAAATCCCTGGGGAACAGAGGGATCAAAACACAGCAAACACAACAAAAACAAACAAACAAACAAAAGTACATTGCAAAAATAATGCAAAGTAGTGGGTTTAAGTCCCTAGCCACTATAAAAGCAGCAACAAACACAGCCAATAGTAAATTGGGTGTGTAAAATGACAACACAGAGGTGGAACTCAGGCTCCTGCAGGAGAACATGTGTACTTTAACACATAGAAAAAAATAATAAAAAACCTAATTATGATCAATTATGACTTAGTAACTTGACCAGGTTAGAAATGTTTGTGTAACATACCTTTCAGACATACCAGTCTAAAGAAATGTCACCATCCATAGTCCCATTTAGCAATGAAACAGTGCAGCTACCTTAGATCAGGGTTGAGATCCAACGGACCTTGTTGTGCCATGTTGACACTCACGACTCGTTTACGTTTCAGTTCCAGTTGCTGCAGCGGGGATGGTCTTCCGTATGTAATCCATGGCCTTCTCAGGATCCTTAAACTCTTTACTGACCTCTTTGTAGGTGATTTTAAGTCTTGCTGGGTAGAGTAAACCAAAACGCACGTCGTTCCGTCCACGCAGAACTTTCCGTACCTCAGAGAATGCTGCACGCGCCTTGGCCACACTGGTGGTGTAATCCGGGAAGATTGAAATTCTTTTACCCTTGTAGGTCAGCGGGGCTTTGTCCCTGGCTCTCCTCAATATGTCAGCGGCGTCTCCATCATAATGCAGCTTGGCAATAATCACACGTGGTCTTGCTCCATCTCCCGGCTTCGTCAGAGCAGCTGTGCGGTGTGAGCGGTCGACTTTTACCTCTCGGTCCATCTGGAGCACTTCTTTAATCATTTTTGAGACCTCTTTAGGGTTGGTGGAGTTTGGCTGCTCCTCGACGCCGACTATACGAATATTTCCGCGCCTCATCCTCCCTTCCATGTCCTCGCACTTGTCTCGTATCTTAACAAGCTCGCTCTGAAGCTCGGTGACGGAATTCTGTAAAGTGTTTACTTCATCAGACCATGTGGACAGTCCCCCTTTCACATCTTCGACATCTGTTTCGATGGCGGCGATTTCTGCACGAATAGCGGTAGCGCTGCTAGCTAGTTCGGCCCTCACAGCCTGAATGTCTGCTCTAAGAGTAGTGAACTCTTCAGCTAACGCACTTCTCATTTCCTCCCTTATAATTTTGGAGATTTCCCCTCGTAGAGAGGAAATAATATCAGCTTTTAGCTCCTCGCTCATACCAGCACTCTTGGGTTGCGAGTCTTCGTCCTCTGGAGTGCGCTGCCTCGAGGTTCTGGTGTTAGCCGTTAGCTTTGCTACGCTACCTTCGTACTTGAATTTACGGAGTTTATCAGCCATTTGTCGAGTGAGGTCCACTGGATCCGAGTCCGTTAAGGTCCTGAGTCCCTATTAATCCGATTTAAGTCATTGTTAGTGAGAAGTTGCGGATTTAAAGACGAAAATGTCGAAGATCCTGCAGGAGCTCTGAAGTATCCGTCCTTACTCCATTACGGCTCACTAGCGCCCCCCCGACGTTTGTGTTTTGAGTAGTTTATGTAACAGACGTTTTGTGGTAGTGAGCTGTTTAAAACAGTTTTTTTTTCCTACAACAATGGAGTTGGATGATGAGATAACCCGTTTGAATGAACGTCTGAGAGAGACGAAGATTAGGTTTGAGCAACGAAAATTAGAATTGCAAAATAAGGTTTATCAGAGAGAGTTAAAGCTCGGTGTTGAACATGTCCCGTTGTGTGAGTTGAGGATTCGCCCACTATAGAGTTCACTAAAGTGGAATTCTGGAGAAGCTGAGTTGAGACTTGGCTCTAGTTTTTTTGTTGCTCAGAGCACTGAGCCTGAACTTGAGAAACCTAAACTTGAGAAACCTAAACTTGTGAATGCTGAACTTGAGAAAAGTGAAAAACTTAAGAATGACTTAACTGTGGATTTGGTCACTCCAGAGGTGTCATCACTGGTGGAAGTGCAATGCAAAAAGGATGATGATGATGATGACATTGATCTGAGTTACTGTTTTTTGCTTTTTTCTGAATTAGAAGACGTCCCAGTGAGCAATTTGAGCATTGTTTCAGAGGAGCCAAGCCTGACTGTCCATCCTGCTCCTCTGGTTACCTTTTCATCCTGTTCACAGGAGGTTGTGAGTGTGATGCTGGACGTCGTGGAACCTTTAGCTGAATCAGCAGCAGAGAGTGATAGTTTGCTGTCTGTGGGAGATGACCTGGTGGAACAGTTTGATTATGTAGACAGTGATTGTGTTTTTGTTAACTCTCAATGTTTTGTCTGCAGGGTGCCTGATGACAGAGTTGGTGCAGCTAAAATGATATTCCTGTCATGTGATGGAACTGATAACACAGAGGCGGACAATTTCCCTCTGGTTGTTGGAAAAAACCCTGATCTTCAGTCTGACATCACTAAACTGAATGTTGGTGAGTGTGCAACTAGAAGGAGGCCTTGTGATGTACAACCTGACCGGCGATGCCTTTTTGGGTTTCAGGTATTCTGAAGGCGACTGTTAGTTGTGTGTGATGTGTGTTTTTTTTTGCTTTGTTGTTAGTGTAAGTGTTAAGATTTTTTTGGTTTCATTTACATGGGTGATGAGCATGGTGTAATATGGCTGCATCTCCCATGTAAATTCTTATGTGGGGGGGTGTTACATGCCCCAGGCATGTAATTTATTTTAGTCAGAACATACAATTGTTTAAAGGTTTTTTGAGGTTTTGTTTAAAGATTCTGAGCAGAAGCATGAGCTGTTTAGAGGCTGTATGAGCCTAATTGATTGCAGCTGGTGCTCATTAGCTGTAGGTGGAGGCAGTGCTCTCTCTCTCTCCCTATATTAGGTTCCAAGCCACAGAGCAGAAAGAGGTTCCAAGTGAGAGTGGCAGCAAGCAGAGAGATCCAGAAGAGGTCTGAGCTGATCCAGGAGAAGGAGACCTGATGCAGGAGTTGCAGCAAGAGAAGGAGCTGCAGCATCAGAGGTCCAGCAGCCCCAGAACCAAATGCAGATGAATGAGCAGCTGATCCAAGCAGCTGCAGCAGTCTGGGAGGAAGGAGCATCAGGTCTGATGACGAAACAGCAGACCTGATGATGAAGCAGCAGCAGCAGAAGCTGAACAGAGGTCTGTAGCAGCAGCAGCAGCAGCAAAAGCAGCAGTGTGAAGAGGAGCCATGAAGCCAGTGTTTGGAGCCATTTGATGTGGCCGTTTGGAGCCTTTTGAGGAGGTCGTTTGATGAGCCGTTTGGAGCCATTTGAGGAGGCCGTTTGAGCTGTGTAAAGAAGTCCGTATGAAGAAGCGGATGTCGTGAGACGAGCAGAAGTGCTGTCGTTTGGAGCTGGCGCGAGACCTGCTGCTGTGCGTTTGAAGAAGGAGCTGAATCCTTCTGTTGTGACCTGCTGCTGCATATTTAAGAAGAGGAAGCTGAATCCTTCCATTGTGGAGACCTGCTGAGTGCTGAAAACCAAGAGGCGTGAGTGTCCTGCTGGACTTTGAGTTTTTGTATTAAAGAAGCTGGTTTTTGAGAAGTCCAACTTTTTTTTTTAATCCCCTTTTTTTTAGGACACAGACTCCAGAGAGCCTGAAATAAACATTGTTTTTTTTAACATGCTTTCTGTGTCTGGTGTCCTTGTGTGCTACGTGCCCTCGGGTCGTAACACACACATGAATGTGGTCCTTAACATACATGTAAAATATGTCATTAAACATGACCTACAACCCACCAGGCTGAATGTGATGAGAACTGGAAACGTAACAGCAATTCATTAATGGCGTGAAATTAACCCTGCATGTAAATGTTTAGAAGCTTCTTGCAACAGGCAAGATAATAGTTGTCAAAACATTTATATCAAGCCCACCTATAAAATTCCGACCTGTGCCTTTAACACTGAGATTGATACAGTACTGTATTGTGAGGACAACGATTATATTGTCCAACAAACTGCCATAGGGAAAGCAACCAACAAAAAATATAGGCACAAAACCCCTTGCGTAACTTCATAAATAAAGTGCAGGACGTCTCCTGAGAGTCCAAGTAATGTATAATGCCCAAGTCCTCGAATGGTCCCTCGTAATCTGTCCAAGAGGAGATAAGCAGATAATGTTTAGTTTTCACACTAACTACTGTACTCTGGAGTTTTCTCAACAGCAACACTGAAGTACGGTAACTAAACTAACAAACAGTAACTCTGAGTTGTTCCTGGACCAGAACTTTCAGAAAAGTCCCGTGAACACACCTCACTCAGAGGCATCTGTGCTACAGGCGCATAAGGTGGCGGGTGGGGGGGTAGGGGAGCTTCGTTCCTGGTACCATTAGAGTGTTATCTGTAGAAAGCAGTAAATCAGTAGGGGGAGACAAGTAGCTGGCATCTGTGAAGTGGCTTTGTACAGCCA
>JBBPBX010011899.1:41176-55044 GCA_038048925.1 Garcialebias charrua | reverse complement strand
TCTTGCCCTCCAACCACTTGCCTGCCTCATTTCGCCCTCTGGGATTCATCTCAAGGAACTAAGGATTTCTCTGTAAAATAACAAACAAAACTAGATCAATCATCTTGAAAGAGCCTTATAGTCAAGCCTTTCTGACAGTTTGTTTCATCTTCCAGGAAATCCAGAAGATCCCTGTACATGTGTACAGTATATAGACTTGCACTGTAAATAATAAACACTGTTACTTTTGCACCTCTTCGTCTTGTGTCGTTCTGGGTCTCATTACCAACTGGGTAAACCTTTGAAATCATAACACTATGACCACTTTATTGTTCTTTTTACATATTTTGTGCTAATTTCAGCTTACTTTTTTGTTGCTAGTTTTATATCTTTCAAAATATGAAACTTTCCCTTAAACATTATTCTCTTAAATCTGTTTTCTTTTTTATCTTGTTGAGATTTTAGCTACTGTTCTGCTACTTTTCTGCTACTTTTAACTAGCATTTTGATACTTTCAGCAAAAAAATGCTACTTTAGCTAGTGTTTTGCTACTCATCAATATTTTCCTCTTTTTGCTGAAGCTTAGCAGTTTAAGCATCTGTCTTTTAGCTACTATATGTCATGTGTTTGCCCCTCACAGCCAGCCATGTTCATGTTTGTTGTTAAAGAAACTGAAGTGACCTAAAATCCGATATCAGTCTCCTTAAGTTGGTCACCCACCAGACTGGTCTAAGGGTCTTTTCTTCCACTTTATGATAAAGAGGCTCTGGGTCCTGCAAGGACAATAACCTTCACATCAACGTGAAGAAGACAAAGGAGATGATTGTGGACTTCAGAAGGAACAAACAAACCCCACACACCCCACTGAACATAGGAGGATCTGCGGTGGAAGTGGTCTCCAGCTACAAGTACTTAGGTGTACGGTACACATGAACGATAACCTCAGCTGGAGCAACAACACCACCAGCCTGATCACGAAAGTTCATCAGAGACTCTACTTCCTCAGACGGCTGAGATGAGCTGGTCTGAGAAGTTCAGACCTCACCTCCTTCTACAGGTGTGCAGTGGAGAGAGCAAATAAATAGAATCAATCTACTGTATTTTTTTAGTACCAGAGTTCTCTTAAATATTCCTAATATTAAAGGTCCTGAGTTGACTCCTAATGCATCTTAGCATATATAACATTTCACCATATAAATGTACCTTAAATGTTTCAATGTTAATAAGCTAGTAACTTGCAAGAGACTTTGTTTTCATTCTCCAGATCAATACAGTGTTAAAAATAGTAAAACACCACAAGTGAAAATACTCACTTTTGGGATATGGGAAGTCACCTGCTGCATGATAAGGTTAAGCTGGACATCTTGGATCTTCTTCTGTACACCACCTGTCTGTTACACAGGTGGTAGATTGGATGCCGGTGTGTAGAGATGAAGGTGTTGTGTGGATTTTTTTCTGTAAAGAAAGTACAGAAGGCACATTAATTATGTATTTTTTTTAGCATTTTCCACATTGCTTGAAGTGCTTTGTGTACACATATGTAATCACATTTTAACTTTCTTAATACAACATAAATAATAATATCCAGGTTATTTCAATTGCATTCCATCCACAGTGATCTTTATAATATTAAAATTAAATTCAAATAATTATATAATCACTGTTTCATAACATGAAAAATTCAAACTATTTAATGCTTAAATCTTTCTGCTACTTGATTTATTTAAGTTTAGAGTGTCTTTGAAACAACAGCACAACTTATAATGAAACTAAAGTTTAACTAAACTAAACTAAAACTAAAGTTTATTTATTCATTCAGATTTATTCATCAGAAAATTTGCAACTGCTGCTAAACAAAACGAGACAAAAGTAACTAACACAGACAGACACTCTTCATGATGAGCTGAAGATGGACAGACAGGAGTCGTCTTCACACATTCGGGTTTATAACTAGCAAGTAGCAACTTTTATAATGTTGCAGTACACCACAACCATGAGCACAGCTAGTAGCTACTAGCTACTGTAACTGACTGCAACAACCACCCACACACACCACCACGTCCCGAACACAGATGAGATCAGCTCAAACTTTGCTCATGTGCGCTTAGCGATTTATTAAACTCACTAATTATTACTTGCTTACCTGTGTAGAAAGGCACCATTAATAATAACTGCTGTTTCAACGTCGCTAGTTGCGTGTGATCAGCTCTGACTGTGTAAACAGAGATGGTCCCCCACTCCCCCCCCTCCTCGGCTCAAACCGGAAGCTGGCGAACCGTAGCGATTCACGAGACGAGTCCAGGCTCGAGGGCGACGGAAAATGCGACCTGTACAGTCCAATATTGTTGGACAGATGGGACATAAACTGCGCATGCGCTAGCGCTAGTTATAATTAGATTATATGAAAAAGCCGCAGGCGGCGCCGAGCGGGGAACCGGAAGTACGTCACAATCAGAAAACGTTTTTTGAAACAAACAACTCATCGTTACTCATAAAATATTTATCATACACAACTAAAAACATATATGCATACATTTCGAAATATTTTTATTTTATTATTTCATTTTTATAAATAAAAAAAATGAAATCTTCAAATGGTGAAGAAGAAGAGCTGCAGTTCCAAGGAGGGGCAGCGCCCCTAGCGCCCTCTAATGGTGGCCGCCTCTGGCATGTTGTTCTGAAAACTGCCACACAGTCTACCTGTGATGACTTTCAGAGCTATTTTGTCAACAAAATAGACTCTATCAGACAGAACATTGTCAGTTCATCCAACACCATCCTGTCATGTACCTCTACAATAACCACTGCTGTTTTTGACCAGTTTGATCTCGTCTCACTGCCTCAACTCACCAAGGTGGTTCAGCAGATGAAACCAACAAACTGTTCTCTGGACATCATTCCCTCTAAAATGTTCAAACAATGCTTTGATGTAATTGGTCCTTGTGTTTTGTCATTTATCAACAGCTGTCTAACTTCAGGTTATGTGCCATCTGCTTTCAAACATGCTGTGGTCAGGCCTCTTCTAAAAAAACCAGGCCTAGATCCTACAGCTCTCTCTAATTTCAGGCCAGTTTCCCATCTGTCATTTCTATCAAAGGTCCTAGAAAAGATTGTTTTTATTCAACTTCAATCTTTTCTAGAACTCAACAACCTGTTTGAAAAATTTCAGTCAGGTTTTCGAGCTCGTCACAGCACTGAATCTGCACTGCTCAAAGTACAGAATGACATTCTTCTGTCCCTGGATGCAAAAAACCCTGCTCTGCTGGTGATGTTAGACCTCTCAGCAGCTTTTGACACCGTCGACCATCAGGTACTAATCAACCGCTTGTCTCAGCAGGTTGGCCTCCAGGGAGCTGTGCTTGAATGGTTCAAATCTTATCTGTCTGGGAGAACTTTTTCTGTCATGATAGGCGATCTGTCCTCCTCTTCATCAACCCCTCTGACCTCCGGCGTACCACAGGGATCTATTCTAGGGCCAGTCCTCTTCTCTCTTTACATGCTGCCATTAGGATCAATCATCACACGTCATAACCTGTCTTTTCACATGTATGCAGACGATTTACAAATCTATCTGCCAGTCACTCCCAACCCCTCACTCAGTTCAAACACTCTTGTCAACTGCTTAAATGACATTAAGCACTGGCTCTCTCAAAACTTCCTCCACCTAAACACAGATAAAACTGAATGCATTTTGTTTGGTGCACCTGATGACACCAGCAACATCCTTCCCAGTCCCAGTGTTGGTTTTCCCCTCCCCCACTTCAACTCGGTGGTCAGAAATCTTGGAGTGCAGCTTGACTCCAATTTAAAGTTTGATAAACAGATCAGTTCTGTTGTCAAGACCAGCTTTTTCCAACTCCGTCTGCTCTCCAAAGTCAAGTCATTTCTTAGTCGTGGTGATCTGGAGAAGGCCATCCATGCCTTTGTGACCTCCAGACTTGACTATTGTAATGCTTTGTATCTTGGCATTAATCAATCCTCCATCTCCCGTTTACAGCTTGTACAGAACTCTGCCGCGCGCTTTTTGACCAACACACGAAAATATGAACACATCACTCCTGTCCTGTCCTCTCTACACTGGCTCCCAGTTCAGTTCAGGATACAGTTCAAGTTACTGCTGTTTGTTTTCAAAGCTCTGAATGGACTTGCTCCCCTCTACATCTCAGAACTTCTGAAAGTCCATCAGCCTGGCAGGGACCTACGATCTGCCAGTCAACACCTGCTGGAGGTGCCTCGCTCGAGGTACAAGCAATGGGGAGACCGGTCATTTTCTGTTGCCGGCCCAAAAGCCTGGAACAGCCTCCCCCTTGAGCTGCGTGCCACCTCCGATCCGACTCTGTTCAAAACCAAACTGAAGACCCACTTGTTCAAAAAAGCTTTCAGTGTGTAACTTTTATTATTTTGTATTTTAGTATGTAGCATCTTTATTTCAATTGCATTTTTATTTCCACTTGTTCAAAAAAGCTTTCTGTGTGTAACTTTTATTACTTGTGTTATTTTAGTATGTAGCATTTTTTATTTCCATTGCCTTCTTTTATCGCTGTGGTTTCTTATTCTATTTTCATTGATCTATTGTTCCCGTTTATTCTTCTTTTTATCCTGTTAAGCACCTTGGTCAATGCAAGGCATTGTGGAAGGTGCTATACAAATAAAGTTTATTATTATTATTATTATTATTATTATTATGTACATTACTCTACAGTGCTTAAACATTGTGTGATAGAGCAAGTCCGCAAAAAAAACGAACTGCAAAAGAGCAAGGGACTACTATATATGTATGCGTTGGACATCACCCAGCTGACCTGGGGTCCTGGCTGCTCAGGGTCTGTTCAAGGACCGCTAGTGGGAGTTAGACTCAGTAGCTCTATGCTACCTAAGGGGACTTGGCTACCTAATGTTTTTCAATAGCACAGAGCTGAGCTTCCAATTTAGACAGCCACTCCTCCAAAGCTACTATAAGACAACATTTAATACATGTTCCATTATTGCTAAAGGAGGCAGATGAATAGCTAAACATATGACACACAAAGCAAGTGAGAACAGAAGAAGTCAGAAGAGAACAGAAGCCATGTTAAGCTAATGCTAGCAAGATAGTGTAGTGGCAGGGAATCGGACTTGTGATCCGAAGGACCCAGGTTCGGACCCTGCCACGGCACACCTCGGGATGTCTATGAGTGCACATATATTTTCCCCAGCTCCCCGGGCGCTGACTACGACTGCTCACTGCACCACCTGGTGGTGGTTGGGTTAAATGCAGAAACCAATTTTGTCTGTCAAGTATGGGAACATACACAGATGACAAAAATGTGACATTTATTTATTTATTTATTTAGTTATCAGATCCTATATACCCAGGAAAAAAAAGTGTTGAAAGAAATAAAGGTGTCTCACGAACTTTCCAATAGTAGAAAAACAATTGTGTAGAGGTTGCTTGTGTAGCTTACTAGAATGTAAAACTATGCAAAAGATGGAAAGATTCAGAAAAACACAAGACTCTGCGAGTATTGGAAAATGATGATAATGAATGAGTGTTATGTGTTGTGTTAAAGGACATTGCACCCTGTGCCGGACATATTACCCTGTCGTAATCATCTGCCTTAGAACTTCTCACTCTTCCATCCCCAGGGACTGACCGAGTGTGATACAGTCTGGAGCTAGAGATACTCTCTGTCTGCAGATGGAGAACAACGGAGCTTTTGACATACAACAGCTGCCAATGTTTGTGTGTGCATAGCACAATAAATATAGACGGGCCAAGAACAACGTAGTTGAACTGTGGACACTGTACTGGTCATACTGTGAAAGCTTAATGATTCTGTGCTTGTCTATGTTTGAGCTACCGGTACTTGCATGCTAGTAAAGCCAGTTGAATCTCCACCACTCTGAGTCTGTGGTCAACGAGTGAGACTCTTCTTTATTTTTTCTAACAGCAAGCAAAATGTTACAGCTACCGGCAGAGAAAACAGGAATTGACACAATTGACACAATATGTCTTACAGTGAACGTCCTCAAATCAGAAAATCAGCAAAGACAGTCTGGATGTTGTTGTTACCTATTTCAGTTAACTCTGTCTGATTGCTATCATATAGTGTAAATATTTGAATGAATTTTAGTAAAACTTTCAAAACTAACATTTATATGTACTATTACTGCTGTTTTTGTTTTTAAAGTTAATCCACTTCAGGATAGCTGCAACAGACATTTGTTCATAGATATAGATTTTTTTTTTTAAATACAGATTTCATAAAAAAGCTGCTGCCTCTCAGTGAGAAGGTCACCGGAATGAATCATGGCCAAGGGTGTCTTTCTGGGTTGAGTTTGCATGTTCGCTCCATGCATGCATGCATGGGTTTTCTCCAGGTACTCCAGTTTCCTCCCACAGACCAAAAACACACATGACTAATTGTTAACCCTAAATTGTCCAGGTGTGAGTAAGTGAATGGTTGTTTGTCTTGTTTGTCTCTATGTGTCTCTGTGATGGACTGGCAACCTGTTCAGGGTGTTCTCTGCATCCCGCACAGTGATAGCTGGAGATGGGTACCAGTGACCCCCCATGAACTGAAAAGGAAGTAGTGGGTAAAGATAATGGATGGCTGGCTGGCTGGATGTTGTCATAAAATGTGGTGTGGTTCTAGCTAACAGCCATTGACAACATGCACATATTTCAAGAGCTAATCAATATGCAGACTCTTTGCTTAATACTTGAGCATTTACTATTGGACTCAACCCTGTTTGTCTGTTAGCAAAACATCTTGTGAACCACTGAACAGAAATTAATTGAAACTCACAGAAAGTAAAAAATTGGCTGTACATTTACAACTGAATAATGTTTGGAGTCAATCAAATTCAAGGCAGCCACCCCACCTAATCAATATTACCCAACACATAAATTACTATAAGTCTGTAGTCCATCAACTTTACAGATGTGCTAAAATTGATGTGGTAGTAACTGAGAGTTAGTCACAACAAATAATCCGAGTGTGCATTATTGCCCAAAATCATGCAATTTGTTACTCTCAAACTTTGACCAAAACAGTCACAATACAATCATTTTTGAAGATAAGGTGATCCTGGTCTAAGGTGGCAGGCAATATGTATTCCTACAAACTACTTTGTACTTTCATCGAGGTTTGTTTCTTTTTTAAATACAATTCTCAATACTATTAGAAATAAAAGTTTGCATATTTTGTGTTATGGTTCTTGGGAAAAGAAAACTTTTTGATATATTTTGTGTTGTGAGCATCTGCTACTGATAATTATATCTACTATAGTGAACTTTTTATTTAACAGTAGTTAATCACATGAATTGGCAAACCTTGATTCAGTAGTTTCTCTTCAATACCTCAAATGGTACAAGTGTACAAAACTATGTAAGTGGCATCACTGCCAAAATGTTGAAACAATAAAAGTAAATTCAGTGGAGAAAAATGTCAGACACAAAGCTGTGAGAGCAACCTTAGAGGTCTGACAAAAGAGGTGGTGGTGGTGTGTTACGACCGGTAAAGGCCAAAACATACAAAGTGGACACTGACACAGAAAAAGAATTAAAACGATTTTTATTAAACTAAAACTAAGAGCCTCCAGGCTGGCAGGGTCCTCCCAGGCTTCTCACCAGGACTGGAGCGTCCTCTCCTGGATCAGCGTCCAAAGGAAAAGAAAATTAATAAAAAGTACAAATAAGTGTTGGACTGGTGGGCGAGGCCAAAAACAATAAAACGCCACCCAGGTTGATCCAATCCTGTACAGGACCGTCGTACCCCCCCAGGCGACGATCTACCTTACCAAAGAAGTCCCTCTAAATAAACAAAACACGAGAACTGGACTACCTGCACCCACACAGTCAAAAGTACAAACAAATGAGAAAGAGAAAAAGGTAACAGTCCCTCACAGACACTGCCCTCAGTGTCTCCAAAATTAACTCAAACAGGCCCCTGTGGCACAGGCCCACACCTCTTAAGTTAAACCAAAGTGGCAGCCAGCACTTAAGGTGCCTTAACCCACACAGAACTCTGCTTTAAGCAGCCAGAGTCACTTTAAGAGCTTAACCAGCTCAATTACTTCTCTCCCTAGAAGCAAACTTACCAACAAGCAGAGAGGGTGGAGGTCTCTCTGAGTCAGCACACTCAGCTTTACAGCTGGCAATCAACACTCAGTTGTCTGTAAGTGTATCTTCAGCCTGTTTATCAGAACTTCAGCTGACAACTGGTGTCTTCCCACACCAGCTTTTTAAACAAGCTTAAACTTGATTCACAACCTTAGTAAATACTAAGGCTGTCACAAGAGCACCCTTTGCTCTACATGTGCTGTTTAGGCAGCACCAGTCATTTAAGACATTTACTGTAAGTCATATAAGAGCCTAAGCTCAATGCATTCTACACGAGTGCTCAACTCACAGTGATCAAAAGTGGGTGGAGAACACTTCTGAACACACACACATGCAGCATAAAACTGCTTTGAGCAAAACTTGGTTTTTACCTGCAACAGGATTCCAAGTATTTCCAACAAGCCCCCTTGCTTGCGTCCACCAACCTCAATTGGCAATCTCAACAACTCCCTTGCTCCAAGCAAAGGCTCCACAGTGTTCAGGTCTCAGCTCAGACTATTTAAAAGGCTGAGAGCAAACAGGTGTTTCACCTGAGCTAATCAAGCCTGATTAGGCTGAGTGAAAAAAAGTGCAGCTACAGGCTGCTGGTGCTTTCTTTAGCAGACTGCAGCCAACCTAAACACAATAATGATGTTTTTAAAAAAAACTCTGAACCCCCTCAGGTTCATAACACCCCCACCGAAAGTTATTTTGTATGGGGGTGATGTGTATGTTAGGGGAAAACATCACACATCCACCCATACAAAAAAAAAACAGAGGGTTAAAATGTAGCGGTCACACCACCTAAATGGACTAAAAACACCATTTAAAAAACTAGTCCATCAAACCGCTAACATTTATTCTACAGTCACACTCAAAAAGTTTTAAAACCAAACAAGCAGCGCTTGTCTAAGTTTACCCTGAAAAGCTTTTTATTAGTCATCGACCCCAAACAAAAAACACCATAGTTGGTGCCAGCGTGTGACTGAATACTGGTCTTGACAGTCAGGGGGGATCTGTCCTCATTCTCTGCACCGGACAGCATCCCTGTGTCAGTTTCAACAGCTCTGCTCTCAGCCACACTGTAAGCACAGAGACAGTTAGACACAGAATCATGTGCATTGTGCTCAATGTAGGGTTGCAGCACCTCACATTTCACAGACAGCAAAAATGCATTTTCTGCTGCACTTTTAGTAATCGATTGCACATTGTCCTTCAACACTCCCTCATTGTTCTCTGCAAGAGAAAACAAAGGAACAGGTGGAATTGTTTTGTGTGACTTCACCTTCTTTGATAATTTCAGGTCCTCTCCTGACTGAACTAGATGTTCAGTTCCAAACAGCAGATGAAGACTTTTCCCCATGTCAATGTTGTCTTCTTTCTGAAGGTCAATCTGCTGTAGTCTAGACAGTAACAATTTTGTTTCATCACACTTCGCTACAAATGTTTCTGTTTTTGCAGGAACTTGTTTTTCCTCAGTGATCATCATAAAACTGTCGCTTAAGGACACATCATCTCCATCATTGTTTTTAGCAGGAGCTACAGAAGAATGCAAAGAAACAGGAGGAACTGTTTCTTTTGGGTCCTCAGTCAGGTTCAATGGGACTTCCTCTGCTTCAGAACTGAATAAAAAACATTCACACAGATTAATGTCAAGTTCATTCAGCTCAAAGTTATTAAAATCCCCATCAGATTTAACTGGAATTTGTTCAGGTTCAGTTTCATATTTAGTTTCAAGAAACAAGAAGAAACTGTCACCCAAATCAACATCATCCTCATTTTTCTCCTCCTCTGGTCGATGTTCTTGTGGCGCCATCTCCTGTTGAAGTGTGAGAGGCTCACCTTCTTGAGTGCAAGGCTCTGGTGTCACCTTTAGATGACACACTGTGGAACATGAATGTTGCTTTTCCAGTTGCTTTTTCAGTTCAGCTTTGAGCCTCAACACTCTCAACTCCTTCTGCAACTTCAGTATGTTTTGTTCACGAGCAACTTGAAGTCTTTGTCGTTCAATTTCCTCTTGTTCCCACAGACGCTTCTTTTCCTCCAAAGCAGCTTGACGTCTTTGTTGTTTAATTTGCAGTTCAAGCTCTTGTTTTTCTTTTAAAGCAACTTGCTCCTGCTCAAGAGCAGCTCGCTCCTCTTCAAGCTTCTTTCTCTCCATGGCAATCAAACGTTCTCTTTCCTCCTCCTTTTCTCTCAAACGCATTTGCTCATTCATCTCAGGAAAAATCCTAAGCTGACCCAATTCACAAAGCAGTTCCCATCCCAACCATTCATCATCAGCATATTTTCTGACATCAATGTTAAAATGGTTTGCTACCCTTAGCTTTTGTTCTATTGTGCAGTCTACAAAGACTTGCACTGTGGGATGTTCAAGAAATCTTTTTAAATTGAAAGCCATGTTGTTGAGCAAAAACAAAAAAACTGTTTCTTTGTTTTTAAACAGCTTACTCAAACAGTTCACCACCAAATGTCCTGCACACAGATGACAGTAAACCAAAACACAAATGCCCTACTGCTCTTGAATGTATCACAGGCAGCAGCATACACACACAGCTGATAGTACTCTGCAATCAGCACCAAAGAGAAGCTTCAGCCAGCTTCCAACTGCTGAAGTTAAGTCCTTCACAAATTTGGTGACTAATTTTTTTTTTTTTTAAGTTCACACTTTTGACAAACCCCCAAATAAAGGTGAACAGAAAAACTGTTCAACCTAGCAAACACCATTAAGTACGTCAGCTGTACACCGCACAGAACACACAAAAACACAGCTCAAGGCTATTTGTGAAACTGCCTGTCACAAACACTGTGTTTTAACTAATCAACGAGCCCACATTAAATATTTAAGCCCCCAAGCTCAAACAATGTCTGTTCAAAGCAGACAAGTACACAAGTTGCCTAATCAGGTACTCAAAGAGCCAACAGCACAGCACCCCAGCTGCGCTCAAAACACACAGATCACAACAAGGCAAAGCTTTAGTGATCCTTAACCAAAACAAGCTCAACAAGCTCATTCCTTCAAATCCTAGACAAATCCTAAACTAACCAACAGCTCGTTCATTCAGATCCAGCACAACTACTGAATCAAAACTAAACTAACAGCTCGTTCATTCATATCCCGGACGAGCCCCCAATTTATATGTTACGACCGGTAAAGGCCAAAACATACAAAGTGGACACTGACACAGAAAAAGAATTAAAACGATTTTTATTAAACTAAAACTAAGAGCCTCCAGGCTGGCAGGGTCCTCCCAGGCTTCTCACCAGGACTGGAGCGTCCTCTCCTGGATCAGCGTCCAAAGGAAAAGAAAATTAATAAAAAGTACAAATAAGTGTTGGACTGGTGGGCGAGGCCAAAAACAATAAAACGCCACCCAGGTTGATCCAATCCTGTACAGGACCGTCGTACCCCCCCAGGCGACGATCTACCTTACCAAAGAAGTCCCTCTAAATAAACAAAACACGAGAACTGGACTACCTGCACCCACACAGTCAAAAGTACAAACAAATGAGAAAGAGAAAAAGGTAACAGTCCCTCACAGACACTGCCCTCAGTGTCTCCAAAATTAACTCAAACAGGCCCCTGTGGCACAGGCCCACACCTCTTAAGTTAAACCAAAGTGGCAGCCAGCACTTAAGGTGCCTTAACCCACACAGAACTCTGCTTTAAGCAGCCAGAGTCACTTTAAGAGCTTAACCAGCTCAATTACTTCTCTCCCTAGAAGCAAACTTACCAACAAGCAGAGAGGGTGGAGGTCTCTCTGAGTCAGCACACTCAGCTTTACAGCTGGCAATCAACACTCAGTTGTCTGTAAGTGTATCTTCAGCCTGTTTATCAGAACTTCAGCTGACAACTGGTGTCTTCCCACACCAGCTTTTTAAACAAGCTTAAACTTGATTCACAACCTTAGTAAATACTAAGGCTGTCACAAGAGCACCCTTTGCTCTACATGTGCTGTTTAGGCAGCACCAGTCATTTAAGACATTTACTGTAAGTCATATAAGAGCCTAAGCTCAATGCATTCTACACGAGTGCTCAACTCACAGTGATCAAAAGTGGGTGGAGAACACTTCTGAACACACACACATGCAGCATAAAACTGCTTTGAGCAAAACTTGGTTTTTACCTGCAACAGGATTCCAAGTATTTCCAACAAGCCCCCTTGCTTGCGTCCACCAACCTCAATTGGCAATCTCAACAACTCCCTTGCTCCAAGCAAAGGCTCCACAGTGTTCAGGTCTCAGCTCAGACTATTTAAAAGGCTGAGAGCAAACAGGTGTTTCACCTGAGCTAATCAAGCCTGATTAGGCTGAGTGAAAAAAAGTGCAGCTACAGGCTGCTGGTGCTTTCTTTAGCAGACTGCAGCCAACCTAAACACAATAATGATGTTTTTAAAAAAAACTCTGAACCCCCTCAGGTTCATAACATGGTGGGGGGCAGCTTCCACTGTGTCCCACATTTGCCGCTGGTTTAACGTGTTAATGAATGTTGGGGCGAAGTTAGCACAGAAGAAGCTCCATCCAAACACTGTACCATTACAAAAAAAAAAAAAGCAGAAACCTGCAGGCAGCTTTGTGTTGGCCCATATCTGAGAGAAAACTGATTCAAACTAATTTTATCAATTTCTAAACTAACCATTATAAAACACACATTCAGATAAATGTAATAGATGCTGATGTATACAGAATAGACCCGCTGTTGTGTAATAATCTAATTATTCATAGGCTGGAGACAGCTTGATAAATTGCCTGTGGTAATTAAACTATTAAGAGAGAAGTGCAAAATAGTCATTCTTTCATGCATGACAGAGTTAAGTAAACCTGGGTATAAAATCAGTCTAATTAGTTCTTGTAAAGAAGAGCAAGGTGTCTGACTTGTAAGCAAATTAAAGATCAAAGGGTTTCATTTCTGAGTTTCCAGATGGCTTCACTTAGTGCTTTTTAATATTTTATTATTTAAATATATTTCTTTTCTTACCTTTCTTTATTATAATGTTAAACTATGGCATAAAAACAACTAAAAGAAGCATAGATGCAAATCAGTTATTTTTCAATAAATTGTGTTTTGGGCACTACGGGTGTTGAAATTTAAAGTCTGAAATGTTTTTGCCTAAATGAAAACTGCTAAACTAATTAACAAATGTATGAAAACCTTATATAAAATCTTTAGTTGATCCCATAGGCTTCTGTCAGATTTTTGATGAGTTAGAAAAGGAGATAACATTTCTCAGATTATAGCTTCTTTCTACGGTGGCCCTGAAATTTAATCCACAAGTACCAGTGTAAATTAAAAAACACAACAACATTAGAAAAAACACAATTACATTAACCGAAACCAGAACAAGTGGGAAAGGTGGGATGTTCAAACGCTCTGTTGTCCAATTGGCAATGTCCCATGTTTTCCACTGGTCCCACCTCCCACCTTTCCCACCTCATCCAGTTTTGCTTAATGTAATAGCATTTTTTTTTCACTACTGTAATGTTGTTGTGTTTTTTTATTTTATTTGTAGTTGTGGTTTAAACTTCAGGGCCACAGTCTTTTCATCTTTCCATCTTTCCATTAATGTAGTTCATTTTAAAGTCAGAATATAATTTAAAATCTTACTTCTAAAAAAACAAGCTCTCAACAACAATGCTCCATTTTTATTAAACATCTTGTTGTTCCATATTTTCTAAAACAGAGCACTTTGCTCCCAAACTGCAGGTTTACTTGTTATTCTTAGCTTTTCTAAAAGTAGAATGGGCATTTATACTCCAAAATAGACGTGTATGTATATGTGTGTGTGTGTGTGTGTGTATATATATA
>JBBPBX010011899.1:21434-34256 GCA_038048925.1 Garcialebias charrua | reverse complement strand
CACACACACACACACACACACACACACACACACAGCGGAATGTCGCCATCATTATATATATGGGTGCAAGGTTTTTGTTCATGTTTTTCATTATTAGGCTGTTAAACTTCAGCCAAAGATTATGATTATGTTAGGATTTTTTTTGTCTCCAAACCCTATGTGTCATTTTTCACCACCTTTTATTGTCTGTCCAAACATATCTCACTTTTAAATCAGTCTTCAAGGCTCAATGCGATTTATTTGCTTAAATAAGGGTTGAATGAATGAATAAATTCACTTACACCTAGAGACAATTTAGAGTTACCAATTAGCCTAACATGCAAGTTTTTCGTCAGTGGGAGGAACTCAGGGTACCCAGAGAAACCCTACGCATACATGGGGAGAACATGCAAACTCCATCCAAAAAGGTCCCAGTTTGGTATTTGACCCTGCAACCTTCTCGCTGAGAGGCAACAGCTCTACCAACTGAGCCACTGTGTCACCATTTCTAAAAACAGTTCATTTAAATGTTTACCTTTGACCTACTGTCTCCATTGGCAGGCCTGCCATAAGGTAAGGTTATAGTTACTTCTCAGTTCCAGGAACTTGTCTTAAACGCAGAGGTGACAGGGCCTTCTCTGTAGCAGGCCCAAGACTCTGGAACAAGTTACCTCTGCTCGTCAGACAGGCCCCTCCCTCTCGGTTTTCAAATCCCGTTTAAAGACCCACTACTATTCTGTTGCTTTCAACACCTGATGATCTGTGTTTGGTCGTTATATTTATTATCTGCGAAAATGTTATGTCTATACTGTATTCTGTTTTTTTACTTAATTTTGTATGTTGCCTATGTGTTGCCTGTTGTTTGTTTGTTTGTATAGCACTTTGGTTGGCCTTGTCGCTGTTTTAAGTGCTCTATAAATAAAATGGCATGGTATTGTCCCATTTCCTATCTTTCTTAGATTTCACATCTGAAAAACATGTTGCAGCTAAGCCCCAGCATGCAGACACTGACAGTAACCTTTCCCAGCATCACCCATCTCTCACGTGTCTGTCATACACTCAGTAACATTGCATGTGACACTGTGCTCCAAGGCAGATCTCTTCCAAATATGATTTAAGATGATTGAAAGCTTTTTAATTCAAAAGTGTATTCTCTTAAGCTAAGTGCTCTCAGAGACCATCAAGGAAATTTAATTGCAGCACTTAAAAAAAACAGATTTTCTGACAAAAATGATATCAGATCCTAACATCTCAATAGAAACACATGGAATTGGATGGTCAACTGGATGCCTAATGTCATTGGGAAATGCAATTTTCTGATGGCATTTCCTAAGCCTGTCCCACTGAAAGCACACGATTGATCAAAATCTTAATGAGCCATTTTCAGAAGTGGATTTTGGCTTGGCTTTATGAAACCAAAGAACCATGAATGTTGACCTTATAAAAGATACTTTTCTATTTTTTTGAAAAGCATGTTTGATTTAACTTCCCAATGACAGACGTATAAAGTCAAGGGATCAGTTTCATAAATAATTACTCACAAATCACTTGTTCACTATAAGTGGATTAACACAAACTTCATTTGCGATTCAGTGCCTTCTGATCCTTAACTTAAATTTGAACCTTTGTATGCCTCTACTTTTAAATCTACCTGAACACAGCATACATTTTTTTTCTCATCCCAGTGTAAGCTGACAGCAAATTTTGGCTGAACAGCCTTGTTTAGAGTCAGTGCGGATCTGAAGTGGATCATCTCAACCTCTTCAAATGAGAAGTTTGAGTTAAGGGCCCACACACTCTTTGGTTAAAATCTATTTTCTAGGTTTATGACATAAAATTTACAAATTTACATCACAATTCTGGGCTCGTTGGATCAGCTGTAGTTTCCATTTCAGGTCACCAGACGGCCCTGTGATTTTTGTATTGCCACAATGCTAGCAGACATTTCAGTCTTGAGCAAGAAATCATCCAAAATGGTGAATAAATTAACACTCATTTGGGCTTGGGTTGCTTTTATACCTTGAAAATGAGCAGCACAAATAGCACTCTGCATCAGGGTAGCACTCTGCTGCTTACTCTGCCTTTGTTACTGTTCATGTTTTTGTACAAGGTATTCTAATCTAATCAAACACTGAAAAACTAATGACTGCAGCTGTTCGTAGTGTGCATGAGTGATTTCACACCAATGTCAGACATGTCCAAAAACCTCTACTCTGAGAACTGCTTTCAAAAAGCTTCATTGCTAGAGAAAATGGCCTATGTTGTCATGTACACGAACAACTAAAATGCACCAGAAATGTTACAATTTCACTCAATGCTTTCTCACTAAAATACAACTCAGTCATGTTCTTATCAGTCGTGTAGGTCCTTAAAATTATAGCAGGGTTGTCCTCCAGTGTGAAGGGCCTTAATATTATTCCAAGGACTTTCTGGACTAAAACATATGTCTGATCTAGATGAAGTGCACTGTAACAAAACAATCATGAATATTTTTGACATTACACAATTAGTTCTAACTTTTTTTGGAACTCCAAAGAACACAGACAACTGGATGTGGTTCAGTTTGTTTTTAAGCCTCTGTTCCATTAATTTTAATATACACTCATTTATTATTCCCTACATGGATCTTATTATTATTGTTAGGGTCAGTTGATGTTAAAATGTCAATTGAGCTAATTAAGATATTCCTGTTGCACAAATTTTTATGTGAACTACTGGGAAGATTTTTTTTACTACTTTAATTTTGACTGTAGTATACCTTTATATACCCCCCACCACACCACACACACACACAAACACACACACACACACACATACACACACACACACACACACACACACACAACCTGCTCATGCATTTTCTAATCCTTATTTTCTCTTATGCAGTCATCCAGCCATGAAATGTAAAGGTGCTTTGCTTAAGTATTATTATTGTTAATTGTGCAGCCACTTGTAAAGTCTGGCATCAGTGAAAGAGAACCAGGCTTTTAGCTGCATGTTATTAGAATCTGTCAGAGCACTTATCTGCTCTGCACACCGAGTCCAGGGGCTTTTTGTTTCTGCTTGGCAAAGAATGAACACTGCTGTTCAGAGGACAATGAGACCTAATAATGTAACTGCATTTTGGTAATTGTGCATCAGGCTGAAGGTCAGAGGTAACATGCAGGTAAGCATCTGCTTTAGCTCCAAACTTTTGTATATGGGCTCATAAAAAGTACAATATGATCCAGAAAAGCTTTGCATAGAACAACCCTGTAAAAACTTTTCCAATGTGAAGTTTTATTAGTAACTTAATCATTTTTTCTTTAACTATTTTTCTTTTCACTTAAATGAATGGGAATTCTAAATTTTAGTTAAGAATGTTCATGCTCAATAATCCAGGTACCAAATCCAATAATTCTTAGTTGGGTCATCTGGACAGTTGCTTTTTTATATAAACGTTGCACCCTCCATCCAGAGGGCATCATCAGTCAGAGGAGTTCCAGCAAACTGCATCCTCTCAATGAGAAGGCCACGGGTTCAAATCCCAGCCAGGGGCCTTTCTGGGCGGAGTTTGTATGTTTTCTCCATGCATGCATGCGTGGGTTTTCTTTGGGTACTCCGGTTTCCTCCCACAGACCAAAAACATGCATGTTAGACTGATTTGTGACTTCAAATTGTCTCTAGATGTGAGTGAGAGAGTGAATGGTTGCTTGTCTCATTTGTCTCTATGTGTCCCTGTGATGGACTGGAGGCCTGTCCAGTGTGTCCCCCACCTCTCGCACAGTGACTGCTGGATATGGGCACCAGTGGCCCCCATGACCCGACAAGGAATAAGCGGGTAAAGATCATGTAGGGGAGACCGGGTATGGTTGTAACCCTTTTTGCTCCAGCACCTTTAACTCACAGAATTTTTGAGCTAGAGTTTTCAAACTTTTATACAAAATACCCACATTTGTTGACTACAAATGGCACCCATTCAAACCTCTGCAAGAATATCACAGACCTCATGAGTTCATGTCAAATACATGGTGGTCCTTTGTTACAACCTACCCCGCTACCGGGGTAGGTTGTAACACCTGCTGGGGTAAGTTGTAACAATTAGACAAAAGAAGCAAAAACAGAGGCCACACCATGTGATATGCTTCAAAAAGAGGTTTACTGAATTAAAAGAACAATACAAGAACAATGTCTCTCTCTCTGTGACTGACCATGACTCAAATATACTGTTTGTGTGTGTGCATGTCTGTAAATTATTCTACTAGAACAAACTTCCTTAACATGTAGGCCTATAATGCCTAAATATAATTTTCATTCAACCTTTATTTAGTCAGGTAATTTGTATAAAATTGTTTGTATAAAAATGTTTTGTATAAAAGTTTGAAGTTTGAAAACTTCCACTTCCGGCTCTCGGCAAAGCAAGTCGCATATCTTTTTGCTCCTACCCTCCCTAAGTTTTCCTCCTCCCTGCTTGCTTTTTGTCTCGTCCGTGACTCTTCAGCGCTCACTCGAACCAATTTGCGATGGAGTTAATAAATTGGGCTGTTTCATCTATAGATAAGATTTTTTCCACGAAGCGGACCGGGCCAGGAGAAGCGGCCTGCCCCTCTGACACGCACGCTGTCGGATACATGATGGACTCCTGGGGACAGTGGCAACCCATGTGTTTGACCGTCCTGTCTGTCGAAGACGTGGAAGATTTGTGGATTATTGGGATATTGGTGGCAGCTGCTCTGTTTTTTGGCGTGAGCGGAGCTGTCTGTTACTGGAAGATTAGGAAGACTGCGGCGGCTATCGGCGCGCTGGCCAAACTTCCTGATCAGCAAGAATCTCTGATCCGGGCTGTGAGCTCCTCAACCCAGCTGTTGTACGAACTGAACCGCACGATAGGAGCGGCGGGAGACCACCGCGGACCTGCGGTGCGCTTTGGAACTCGTTTACAGCCGCCCGGCATTAATCAGGGCACGGATGGGGGTTCGTAGCTTCGGAACCTCATATGTTTCGGCGATTTTGGACCTGAACAGCACCTGGACTTGGAAGGCTGCAGTCAAAAAGAACACTGTGGCCTGGATTGAAGATAAACAATAACTATCTAATCTAGTTTCTGCACGACCTTGGAAAAGAAGAAGGCTGTTTGCTGGAAACTATTCTCCTGGAGTGAAGCTGAGAGACATTGCTGACCCCCCCCCCCTCCCTCCCCAGAGGTCTCTGGGAGTGTGCTCGGAGGCGCCAAGCTTAACAACTGCTGAACTGTGTTATCTGAGTGCTGCTCACAGACTCTTTTGATCTCCTTGCATGTCGTCAAATCTGCAACAATGTCTTGTCTGGTTGTGCTTATTGCTGATAGAGTTTTTGGGACTTTATCATAGAGTGTCTTAAGGCAATCTTTGATAGATTCTTTTTTTGAATATCACAAATGATACCTATTGTGTTTTTCCTTTTTCCATATCTGTTTGACCTTCATCCGGAGACGGATGAGTGCGGCCGCGCAGAAGAACATGTCATGTGTTTGGAAATGCTGCAGCTTTGCACACTCCCCCTCTTCCGGACGACTGTGTATACATAATCACGTTGTATTAATTAACTGGTGCAATGTTAATAAATAAATCTCTTATCTCTTATCTCTTATCTCTTAAATCTCATTGAGCCTCGTGGACTCATTTACAGCGACCTGCTACAAACTAAAGAATCAATATATATATATAATATAATGCCATATACATTAATGCCATATAAGGCCTAAATATGTGTTACAACCCACCCCAACCCTGTCAGCCATGTTTAGCTAGCTGTAGTAGCATAGTGGTTTGAAATTAGCACGGGAAAATGCATCACATTTTGCCTGAGAAATTACACTTTCATCTAATGTAAGTCATATGGTTTTATCTGCAACAGTATAAGTACTAAACAAAATATAGTCATGGTCAAAAAGTTTACTTTCTTACCTCAAAATCAGTTTTTTCTCCTTAGTATCTGCATGTGCCTGTTTCCAGCCTTGACAATCACAATATGGGATTGGGGGGGAAGCGGGTAAACACTGAAATGATCATGTGACTCCTATCTTATCCCTGATTGGTGGAACTGGTGGTGTTACAACTCTCCCCATGTTACAACCATACCCGGTCTCCCCTATGGATGGATGGAATTTGTGCTACTTTACACACAAGTGTACTACTACTCTACAGGTCTCTCTTGAAAATGAGTCCTCGTGACTCATTGAGACTAACCTGTATAAATAAAGGTTGAATGAAATGATGTGCTACTTTTAACAAAAAAGGTTAAATCATGTTATACGATCCAGTTTCTTTAAGTCAGAAACGTTTCGTCCCCCATTAAGAGGACTACCGGGTACTTCAGTCTACAGCCTGCCAACCAGACCTGTCCCATAGGTAGCCTTCACTGTTGTGTTTCAAGCCAACCTCCTGTTGGAATCTCAAAAGTAGGCTTGCAAAACACACCCATCCAAAACAATCAATCAGCTGTACAACAATCAAATGTTTTAGGCCAGATGGCCAACTTGTTACTCACAGAAAAAGCCTGAGGACCACCAAGGCCGAAGTGGTTAAAAAAAAAGGTTTCTAAGCTCAATCATCCAGGTAGATAACAAAAATGTTAACTTTTTTTGTTATTATCTATCTGGATGATTAAGTTTGTAACCCTTTTGTGTTTGTGTGTGTGTGTGTGTGTGCGTGCGTGCGTGCGTGCGTGTGTGTGTGTGTGTGTGTGTGTGTGCTACTTTTAGTTTTTAGCTACCGCTTTGCTAATTTTAGCTTTCAGCTACTGGTTTTTAAAGTTAGCATTTTTTTTTTTTTACCTATGGTTTTGAAAAGTTTACTATTTAGCAATTATTATGCCAGTTTGGGGTTTTGGCTTCTGTCATTAGCTTACTATGAATACGATACTTTTAACTTTAAATTACAGTTTGGCCAATTTTTTATCCTGTGGATTTTCTCATTTTAGTCTTCAGTACATTTTTAAAGTTAGCATTTAACTATGAAATAGTTAATTTTAGCATAAAGTTACATACCTGTATTCGCAGTTTTTAAATTACATGAACTTTTTTCTACGAGTCTTCTAATTTTAGTTTCTGTTCTGCTTGTTTAAACTTTGGCATTTTATTTCAGCTTCTTCAGCAGTTTTCCACCATCATTCACAATTCATTTTTTGCAGAAAATGCTAATAGTTTTACAAAGTAGTGTTTTTAGTTGATCTGTTACTTTCAAGTAAAATGCATTCAAAGTGAGTCATATGTTTGAGGTGATCATATCAGAATCAGAATATCTCTATTGTCACTATACTAGGTATAACAAAATTAAGATGCCCCACTTTGCGGTGCTACAAACAAAATAAAATTAATGAAACTAAATAAAAATGATAAAAGACATAATAAAAGAAAGCAGTTACAGTAAACACAATTTGATTTCAGTTAAAAATACTATATTGCACAACAGCTCCTGAGCAAAAATTTCACATTGCCCTTGTATCAATAAATAGTCAAAAAAAGTTAATAGTAAAATTTTATACGATCTTGTGTTCCATTTAAAATGGGTATAAAAAACAGAGTTCATAAAGGTTATTTAGTGCCTGAACTGCCGTCGGGTAAAAGCTATTTCTGAGCCGGTTGGTCCTTGTTTTAATAGATCTGTACCGTCTGCCTGATGGTAATAGCTCAAAGAGATGGTGACCAGGGTGGGAATCGTCCATAACAATTTTGTGAGCTCTCTGAAGACGACAACAGCTGTGTAGATCCTCCAGGGTGGGTAGAGAGCACCCAATGACTTTTCTTCTGACCTCACAATCCTCTGTAGTTCTTTTTTGTGTGCTGCAGTACAGCTAGAAAACCACACACAGAGTCCGTAAGTGAGGTGGAATGGTAGAACGGTAGAAGGACACCAGCAGCCTCTGATTAATGTAGTTTTTCCTGAGAATCCTCAGGAAATAGAGTCTCTGCAGGCCTTTTTTTTAGTTCCTTGATGTTCACACCCATGGTTAGGTCCTCCTCGATGTGAATACCCAGGAAGCAAAAGTATGTGACCCTTTCCACACAGTCCCCATTGATAGTTATGGGTTGAATGTCCTTTCTCACTTTTCTAAAATCAATGGATAGCTCTTTCATCTTTGATGTATTCAGAGATAGATTGTTGTCTTTGCATCACTTTGACAGATGTTCCACCTTATCCCGGTAGGCTGTCTCGTCGTCTCCGGAGATGAGTCCCAGAATAGTAGAATAATCCGCAAATTTTGTTATGGTGTTACTGGTGTGAGCAGTGGTGCAGTCATGGGTGTACAGGGTGTAGAGCAGGGGACTCAGCACACAGCCCTGAGGAGAGCCTGTGCTGAGGGTAATGGGTGTAGAGGTATGAGATCATACTCTAACTTTTTCTCTGCGTCCCGTGAGGAAGTATTTGATCCATAGACAGGTGTGATAAGGCAGACCCAGGTCCAATAGTTTGCACACCAGTCTGTGGGGAATGATGGTGTTAAAGGCAGAACTATAATACACAAAAAGTCAAAGTCAAAGTCAAAAGTCAAAGTCAACTTTATTGTCAGTCTGCAATATGTACAGGACATACACAGGATTGAAATTGCGTTTCTCTCAGTCCCTCGGTGCAACAGTAACCATCTAAACACTAAACACTAAAACATTTAATAAACATAAGCATAAAATAGTAAAAGTGTAACACTGTCCTGAGTTTTTTCATAGTAGTATAAAAGTATGAAAATTTACACCAACACTGAAACACCAAACACCCCTAAAACACCAAACACCCAATGAACATAAGCATAAAATGAAATAATAAAAGTGTAATACTGTCCTGAGTTTTTGCATAGTAGTATAAAAAGTATATCTATAAAATAAACTGAAGGTTCTAGCATTGACATTTGCAAAGAGTGGCACAGCAGCATATGAGTTAATGTACACAGTATATGTATGAGGTAGTTGATGTTGGTATAGAGGCAAAGTGGCATATGCAGTAAGGCACATAAGGCACATTTGGCATCCTTAGATAAGGCTAGTCAGAGAATGCTGTATATGTATCAGCAGTAGTGTAGATATAAAAGTAGTGTAAATGTAAACAGTAGTAATAAATGTAAAACAGTAGTAATAAATGTAAACCGTATTAATAAATGTAAACAGTGAATGTAAACAGTAGTATGACTATAGGCAGTAATGTAATACAAACATTAGTGCAAATATGAGAAGTAGTGCAAACTGAATGAGCACATGACCGAGAGTTTAGTGAATAACCCGTTTGATGACACAGGGTCCAGTGTTAAAAACTTTGTGTTGAGTGGTAATGTGTGAGAAAGTTTTTTGTGTTAAGGCAGTTCAAATGGGAGGGGAGGCAGAGCAGGCAGAGTGTTTAGCATTCTGACTGCCTGATGAACAGAGCTGTCTCTCAGTCTGCTGGTACGAGCCTGGAGACTCCTCAGTCTCCTCCCTGATGGCAGCAGTCTAAAGCGGCTGTGTAGTGGGTGTGTGGGATCACCTGCCATGCAGAGGGCTTTCCGAGTGAGGCGTTTGCTGTGTAAGTCCTGCAGTGAGGGCAAGGAGGTGCCGACGATCTTCTCAGCTGCTCTCACGATGCGCTGGAGGCTCTTGCGGCATGATGCAGTACATGCACCAAACCACACCGTGATGCAGCTGGTCAGGACACTTTCTATGGCACCCCTGTAGAAGGTGCACATGATGGGGGTTGAAGCTCCAGCCCTTTTCAGCTTGCGGAGAAAGTAGAGGCGCTGGTGAGCCTTCTTGGCCAGTGCTGCAGTGTTCCTGCTCCAGGACAGGTCCTTCGAGACGTGCACTCCCAGGAACTTGGTGCTGTCCACTCTCTCCACTGCGGTGCTGTTGATGGTCAGAGGGGCATGTTGTGCATCCCTCTTCCTGAAGTCCACAACAATCTCCTTTGTCTTCTCCACGTTGAGAGTGAGATTGTTGTGTCCGCACCACAAGGCCAAGCGGCTCACCTCGTTCCTGTAGTCCGTCTCATCGTTGTTGCTGATGAGACCTACCACTGTTGTGTCGTCCGCAAACTTGATGAAGTGGTTGGAGCTGTACGATGGTGTGCAGTCGTGTGTTAGCAGGGTGAATAGAAGGGGGCTCAGCACACATCCTTGTGGGGCCCCTGTGTTCAATGTGATGGTGCTAGATGTGTTACTCCCGATCCGTACTGTCTGTGGTCTCCCGGTCAGGAAGTCTAGCAGCCAGTTACACATTGAGGTGTTCAGCCCCAGACTGTCCAGTTTATGGATGAGCTGTTGGGGGATGATGGTGTTGAATGCCGAGCTGAAGTCGATGAACAGCATTCTAACATAAGAGTCCTTCGTGTCCAGATGTGTGAGAGCTGTGTGGAGGGCAGAGGAGATGGCATCGTCGGTTGAGCGATTAGGTCGGTATGCAAATTGGAAGGGATCCAGGGAGGCAGGGAGGACAGATGTGATGCTTTTCATGACTAGCCGTTCAAAGCACTTCATCAGGATGGGGGTGAGTGCTACTGGGCGATAGTCATTGAGGCATGCGGGCGTTGCCTTCTTTGGGACAGGGATGATGGTGGTGGCTTTGAAACAGGTGGGGACGATGGCCTGGCTCAGTGAGATGTTAAAGATGTCCGTGAAGACCGCTGCGAGTTCCCCTGCACAGTCCTTCAGCACACGACCAGGTATGTTGTCAGGACCAGAGGCCTTCCGGGCGTTAATCTTGATAAATGATCGCCTTACGCTGTCTGAGGACAGCGCCAGCACCTGGCCATCAGGAGAGGGGGGGAGTTTATGTGCAGGTGTGCTGTTACTTGCCTCAAACCGAGCAAAGAACTCATTCAGTTCATTCAGCGTAGAGGTTGAGCTGTCACAGGTCTGGGGGGTGGTTTGTAGTTTGTGATGGTCTGTATTCCCTGCCACAGACTGCGTGTATCCTTGCTGTCCTTGAAACGGTGAGCTATTTTCCTGGAATACTGCTTCTTGGCCTTTCTGATGCCCCGATCCAGGTTCTTTCTGGCTGCCCTCAGGCCCACCTGATCTCCCGCTTTGAAGGCAGCATTCCTGGCTCTCAGGAGTCTGTAAACCTCAGCTGTCAGCCATGGCTTCTGATTAGCCCGAACAGTGATGGTCTTGAGGTTAGTTACATCATCAATGCACTTGGTGATGTATGAACATACAGTGTCTGAGTACTCCTGGAGACATAAGTTGTTGTTTGTGGTAGCAGCTTCTTTGAACATACCCCAATCTGTGGTGTCAAAACAGTCCTGGAGTGCCTCTGAAGACCCCTCTGGCCACACTCGTATCTGCTTGCGGACTGGTTTTGTGACTTTCACCAGTGGCCTGTATGCTAGCTTTAGCATAACACAGATATGGTCAGAAGCACCAATGTGGGGGAGGGGGAGGGCTCTGTAGGCATTTTTCATGGTGGTGTAAACTTGGTCCAGTGTATTGTTTCCTCTTGTTGCAAAGTTTATGTTTCTGTACGTTTCAAAAAAGGAGCCAGGCATAGGTTCCCTGTTGCTCCAGGTGGTTTCAGGTTGTGTGAAGGGCAGTAAGCACTGTGTCCTCTGTAGACCTGCTAGTCCTGTATGCAAACTGATATGGGTCAAAGTTGGATGGAAGAAGTGAAAGGATATGATTGCTAACCAGCACTTCATTACCTCTGGATTTAGGGCAACTGGACGGTAGTCGTTTAGGCTGGTGATCTGTGATTTCTTTGGTAGCGGGACTATTGTTGTGGATTTTAGACAGGCTGGAATGATCGCCTGTGAATGTGATGTGTTAAAGATCTCCATGAAAATCCCAGCAAGTTGATCAGCGCAGTCTTTCAACACCCACCTGGTGACACCATCAGGGCCTGCAGCCTTTTTGGGGATTGATAAACTTTAGCATGCGCCTTACCACATCTTCGTCCACTGTCAGGGTAAGATGATTTCCTGCGGCTCCTCGAAGCATGCAAAGAAAACATTTAGCTCCTCTGCCAGTGTAGCTTCACCCTCTGTTGTCCTACGGCTTTTCTTGAAGTTTGTGAGGTGCTGTACTGCCTGCCAGACTTGTCTTTTGTTGTTACTTGCTAGATGGTCATCAATCATTTTTTATAATCAGCCTTTGCCTTCCTGATGCCCCGTTGCAGGTTGGAACATGTGGAACAGTAGAGGGCCCTGTCGCCATACTGAGAAGCGATGTTCCTTTCTTTAAGCAACAGTTGGGCCTCTTTGGTCATACAGGGTTTCTGGCTGGAATATACTTGGATGTGTTTGTCCACTGTGACCATGTCAGTGCAGTTAATGTAACATAAGACACTGTCTGTAAACACATCCAAATCATGATCTTCAAAAGTGCCCCAGTTTGTAGTGATAAAACAGTCCTGCAGCTGCTGAGAGGCTCCCTCAGGCCAGGTTTTAATAGTTCTGGTTGTAATATGTGCTCTTTTCCTGATGGGTGTATAAGCTAGGATTAAAAACAGGGAGAACTGGTCAGACTGACCCAGGTGTGGTAGTGGTATAGCCATGTAGCCCTTTTTTATGTTTGTATACACCTTGTCCAGTGTATTTTCTCTTCTGGTAGCACATTTAACATGCTGGTGTAATTTGGGGAGCACTGCTTTTAGATCCACATGGTTAAAGTCCCCTGCTATGATATGTACACCATCAAGATACAGGCTTTATTGTTGGCTAATGCTATCATACAAAAGTGCTAGCGCCAAGTTAGCATTAGCATCCAGTGGAATATAAATAGCAGTTAGCATGACGACAGTAACCTCCATAGGTAAAAAGATCTGCATTTAACAGTCAAATATTCCAAATCTGGGGAGCAGTGACTGACAACAGTTACTGTACTGTGTTGGTACACCAGTTGTTGTGAATGTACACACAAAGTCCCCCC
>JBBPBX010011899.1:0-21387 GCA_038048925.1 Garcialebias charrua | reverse complement strand
CCCACACCTTTTGACTTACCGGAGGCTCTGTTTCTATCCTGTCGCTATACTATATGGTCCGTTAGGTTGATTGCTGAGTCTGGAACAGCTGGATGTAACCAGGTTTCGGTGATAAGCAGAATGCAGCTTTCCTTGACGATGTTATTTGTTGCCATCTGAAGTTGAAGTTCTTCTATCTTGTTAGCGAGTGATTTTGCATTAGTGAGAAAAATGCTCTGAAGCGGTGGTTTGTGTGGCTGTTTACGCAGCCTCGCCAGGACCCCATCCCGGCAGCCCCGCTTCTGTCTTATCTCCCTTCGCCACCGTTGCTTCCTTCCCACTGGAATAGTAATCCACGGTGCTCCCGTCCTCCTTGCTATATCTGCCGGTATGCTATGTGAGTATAAAAACTCTGCTGTGGTGTCTATTTTACACAAAGCTCCTGTTATTAGGAGATCATGCCGACTGTAGGTGTTGTTAGCCCGGCAGAAGATGTTAAAGACAAGTGACAAAACATACAAAAACAACAAAAAGGTACACCAAAAGTGAGAGCACGGTGCCGCTGCACCTGTGCGCGCCGCCATCTTGCCCCGGTTGTATCAGACGGTAATAGGACTTCTATCGCTTCCAGTTAAAAGATTAATAAATATTAAACTACAAAATCTAAACAGATGTTTTTGGTTCTGGGATCATCACACAGCAGAGTCAGGTTGATGGTCAAAAATCAGATTTTAAACTCTTTGTTTTCATTGTTTGGCAGCACCTGTACTTTATTCAAACTTTAAATTGAAATGGTGCTGTTCTAATCTGTGAATCAGTGGATTAGCTACAATCATCCACTACTGTTTGACTTTTACTATTGTTATAAGTATTAAATGTATGTAGAGTTCACAAAACATAATTTTTTAGTAATTGCAACATGAACTTATTTTGATCTTTGCATTTTGCTCTTTACAGATTTCCCTGCAGATAATCAGGAGCATAGTATCTAGACAAGCTCATCACAGACTGTCCTTGAGGCTTTGAGATGAGAGCTATTTAGATCGTAGGGCAGAATAAAAGAATATGCCCCTTAATATCCACAGTGACTTTGGAGATTATGATCAAATTAGGGGATCTTAGGAAATTAGCAATTCTGATTAGGATCCAATTATAGGATGAGAAAAAATAATGTCACATTAATTCTAGAAGGGTTTGTACTTAACATTTGTGTGATTTAATTTGAGCTATAAATGATGTTTCATCCAGATGGTTTGCAAAATTGTTTGCAAAATTCAATGAAGTCCAAATTACAAAGGAATGTCAACTCAGACAAATCATCCATCCATCTACTTCTTCCTTTTCATGTCACAGGGGTCACTGGTGCCCATGTCCAGCCATCACTGTGTGAGAGGTGAGGGATACCCTGAACAGGCCTCCAGTCCATCACAGGGACACAGAGAGACAAATGTGACAAACAACCATTCACTCTCTCTCACACACCTAGAGAAAATTTAAGAGGTACAGTGCAGTTTATCATGCATGTTTTTGGTCTATGGGCATAAACTGGAGTACCCGGAGAAAACCCATGCATGCACGGAGAGAACATGCAAATTTACCTAGGCCCCCAGCCAGGATTTGATCTACCGACCCTCTCACTGTGAGGCAACAGCTCTACCAACTGTACCACCATACTGCTTTCAGTAAAAACAGTAAATGTCCAATCAGATCTGTGTCCACAAAGTGTCTCACATTGTTCAAGCAAATGGTGGAAAATATGTCTGAAACAAAAAGCCAGACAAGTTTTTAATATAATTTACCCTGCCAAACAGTACATTGTGTTCAGTTGATGTGAGATATCAGTATCAAGGTCAGTGAAACCAATTTACCATTAAAAAANATCTAGACAAGCTCATCACAGACTGTCCTTGAGGCTTTGAGATGAGAGCTATTTAGATCGTAGGGCAGAATAAAAGAATATGCCCCTTAATATCCACAGTGACTTTGGAGATTATGATCAAATTAGGGGATGTTAGCAACAAAAAAGTTATACTATGATCAATTTTATTTTTCTAAAGTGAATACTTCATATGTTAAGAACCAAGGTGTGGCCTTTAAAGAGAAAATAAATAAATTAAGCCAGTTTCATTTATGGTTATGTTACTTCATATGTGTTCATTTATTTTGTTAAAAAGTTATCCCTAGTTTGAAATAAATTACTGTCACATAAAAACAAAACTGAAAACATAAAAAACAACACAACAACTTTATGATAGAAAGGGTTTTGTGTGGTTTTAAGTCAAAACTGGTTCTGAACACATGTAAAAGATTCTAGCCCCTATTCACACTACTTTGGGGAAGAAAAAAAGAGTGATTCAGCAAACTTTTCAACTCTCACTCAACCACTGTTTAGAGTTTTGTAGAAAAAGCTGCTGAGACCTTATGTCCTCATATAGAGCTTATGCTGCGTTCCAGTTGTCCTCGGAGGTCGTAATTACGAGCTTCCGAGCAGTAAAAATCAACTGGAACGCCCCCTCAGGTCGTAATTACAACTCGTGGACTCGGTCTCGCCACACCGTACCCGAGTTCGCCGAGATCATCGTTTCAAAATGGCTGCTCCTCGCATCAACAGTGAGTGAAAGAGTTACTTTTTACTCTTTTTCGCTGTTCTTTGTGGTTTACTCAGCCGTAACTTCACATTAACACATTCAGGCACTGTAGTTCTTTACAGTAATGATAATGATATGTTTAAACAGCCGCTGTGCGTCGACAACGGCTCGCTAAACGGGTGTGAGGCGGCATTGTTGTTGTTTAGCACAGTACTCGTTTTAGCTGTTCAGCGTTCATTGTTTATCATTAACTCAGTAACACATTTCGTACTTTACAGTGATTATTATACAATAAGTCGCCTAATAATTAGAGGGTGTTTCTAAGCGGTTTGTGTTTTCTAAAGAACGTGATTGTTGTCGTGTTGATGATGTAGCTGCGTCGGAGACCTGCAACCTCGTTGTTCTTTGTTCACCTTTACATGTGTTTTTAGCTAGTAAACTAATGTTTTGCACCATAAACTGTTTTTAAAAGGTCTATCAAGATTTATCTTGGCTTGTCAGGGTGGGAATCCAGTTTAACAGAATCAATTATTTAGTTTAAAAAAAATGCAAAACTTGAAACCCAAACCATCCTGTCAATCCACAGCTGTGTGTGTCTGTGTGTGTGTCTGTGTTGGGGGTGTGTGTGTGTGAGAGAGTGAAAATCGACCTTATTTATACTTATTATTGTGGGTTAGTTTTGTGAGTTACTGTCATCTGTGATTTGTTGTTAACCATGTGTATATTTCTTTGCAGTTTGTCGACATGGAGATGAACATGTTCCTGGACCCGAGCAGACAAACCTGTTTCCCTGGTCCCTTGTTCCAGAGGAATGGTGACTCCTTGACATATTTTATTGATGAAAATTGAACTGTACAAGTCCAGTTACTGCAACTCAACGACTCTACAGCAGGTAAGACAGCAATAGGAACACCATTACATGTAGTACTTACTGTAAACAATGAACTTGTATGTGTATTAAAATTACTTCTGATTTCTGCATTTCAGAGGAGTCCAATTTGCAGAGCACAGAGGAGAGCAGACTGATGACCCGGCTGATAGATAAAATGTGAAACAAGAGATTACTGATTTTTATTTGTTGCACAAATGAATGTTCAGGAACATTTCATTGTTTAATTTGCACAAAACTGTCATTTTCTATTCGGTGCATTTTGCCAGCTGCTACTGGAACAGTGTCTTTGTGTCCAACATTACTAAGTAAGATTTTTGTGAAGTTAGTTATTTTGATTTAGTTTTAGCTGGTAGCTCATTTTACTGAGACCTCAGACCTCAAATTGTACCTGTGCCTTGTTGTCATACGTTATTAAAAACAATTTGAAATAACAAATGCACAAATTCTTGTCTTACTTCACAATAAGTGTGGTTTTTCAGTAGAATAAAGGAAAGCAGGTAATGAAAAGAAACTACTTAGAATGAAAGTAAATTCAGTGTAAAAGAGGAACACCTCTGGTATTCAAACACGACAATTTGTCATGATGCACTGCATAGTTTTTCATCAATATTTTTGGAAACCGATGTACTTGCAGAGAAACTAGTGCTCTCATGTTCTCATCGGGCAGAGTTTTAAAATTACTACATAGAAATGCTTTATTTAAGCACTGACTTTTAAGCAGGTGTTATTGTTGTGGGAAACTAAGTTTTGCAGCTGGTTTTTGAAGCTGTAAAATGTGTTTACCTATACCAGCTTATGTTTTTGGCGTGGTTTATCCACACAGATATAAATGACAGCGAGAGAGTGGCATGTCAGATAAACACATTTAATCAAAACAGCACTATAACAACACTAGAACATTTTTTGACAATTTATGACAAGCTAATACAAGTACAGCATCCACACATCACAGTAAAGAATTAATTTAGTCATATTCAATCCTCCTGCCTTGGACAGCCGTTTGGGTGATCCTGACACACTGGTGAAGCCCCAATGCAGAGGTTATGCAGAAGGCAGGCTGCCATGATGACAATCATCACCACAGCATCAATTTGTTAGGCCAGGGGATGAAGGTGTGTCCCATTGTGCAAAATGGCCTTCAGTACTTCCATGATGATCCTGTGTGCTGAGGACTGCGAGACCAAATTTGTCAGACATCTCCCTGAAGCTGTTCTGGTTGGCCATGTACCACAGGAACATCAGGACCTTCTTTTCTACAGGGACTGGTGCTGCACCTTGACAGTGCTCCTTCCTTATGCCTTTCTCCTGCAGCTGCATCATTACAGATGTGAACTGGGTCTTGTTGACTCTGAAATGACGCACAAACTTGTTGTCATCCATGTTCAGCATCACCTCCCATAGTCTTCATGATTATTCCATGTGTCCGTAGGTTTGTGTGTATCAGCAGCATCCTAAAATACAAAGAAATTAAATTGTTTTGTTACTATGGACCATATGAGTCTGAAATAAAGTTTTGATTGATTGAAGTTTAATAACAATTTTAACAATAAACCGTAAAAACGTCTGCTAATGGTTTGAGGTAGTAAAAAGAAAAGAAAAACAATGTTCAGCACTTTCTGACTTTATTTATCTAATGATAACTTCTGTACTGCTGCTATAATCCTAAAAGAGATCGAATTAAAACTATAAAGTAGATGTAAGAGCCTCAAGACCATAATTAACAAAAATAAGCTTATTTATAAATAAATAAAAACTACTGGTTAAAACAACATACCTGGTTAACATTTCAAGAGCCTCAGAATTGCTTTTCAACTTCGCTGCTGGTCTGGAAACCTTTTTATAATCCAACAAAGCAAGAACAACAACAGCTTTGTAGCGGGCGTCCATCTTGTTTTCGTCATCGTGCCGACAAGCTAACTGGAACGCATTCAACTCGGAGATGACGTCATTCCGGGTTCATAATTTTGACCTCCGAGGCAACTGGAACGCAGCATTATAAATGATCCACATTATGTTTACATGATGGAAACCTCCCCAATAATAGGTGGAAAGAAAAGCTTTGCAAAAAGTGGTGAAGGCTGCACAAAAGTCTATTGGAGTCAGCCTTCACCATCACAGACATCTACATCTCCAGATGCAGGAAGAGGGCCACCTGCATCATGAAGGACCCCACTCACCCAGCACACTATTTTTTCCCCACTCCCCTCAGGCAGGAGGTTGAGAAGCATTAAGTGTAGAACCACTATGAGGAACAGCTTCTACCCTGAGGCTGTCAGACTCATGAATATCTAACCAGGATAATCACTGTGAAAAATCACATCATGTTGCTGCTGATTTATTTCATGCTGCTGTGTTCATTCGTACGCATCTGCTCACACAGACTCATGTTCGTGAAGCTGTTCGTCATTTTGTTTCTATACTACAAGTGCTTAGTGTATTGTTAGTTAACATTTTTCTTAGTTCATATTTTAGATCTTATTACTTTTTTTATTTTATATTGTATATTTTTGTTGGATCATGATGTAACTACATGTGGTGCGTATGACAAATAAAGAACCTTGAATCCTTGAACCTTGAACCCTTAGTGAGTCTGCAGTACAGGAGATTTATGGAGTACTGGGGATGAGATTACGTTTGACAAGCATCATGTGGCTTGGATGGACTAATAACCTCACAGTTTTTGGCTACGTTCACACTGCAGGAAAATCCGACCCAAATCCAATTTTTTTGCCCCATCTGACCCATATCCAATTTTTTTAATGACAGTGTGAACGCGACAAATCTGATGTTTTCAAATCCGACCCAGGCCGTTTCAGTATGTGGTTTTAAATCGGATATATATCTGATGTTCCCTTTCAGTCATGTTCTCTCGTTGCAACATATGCTATGGGAATTGCGCCCCCACGTGATTACATGAAGGAATACATTCACGCCTTTACAGCTAGGGCATCAGCGTTGCACCAGAGGCCCCGCCCTCTGGGTATTTAAGCCGCTGACGCCCATCCATCTTTCTCTTTTTTGCCCTTCACCTAGCTTAAACCTGAACTCCCTCTCTTTGCGGGACTTCGCTGTTGCTTCATCGCTCAACTAGAGGTGAGCTTGCTCCCTACACAGAGCGTACAGAGAATTATTCCTGCATACTGCTGGACTAGTGAAAGCTAGTCCGGCACATTTTCTCTTAACCCCAAAGTATTTTCTTCTCCTCTCTCCACAGACTGCTTCGCTCGACGGCGCTAACTACGCCACAACCGATACCCCTGCTAACTCGTAGCGGGCTAGCCAGCGAAAGCAACACAACAGAGGAGACGTCTCAAATTAAAAGAAAAAAGATTTTGGAAGGACTCGCTCGCCTTGTCTCGGACATGCCTCCGGAGAAAGGAAAGCGAAAGACAATACTTCCAAGGAAAACAGTAGGACAGCGAGTCCAACCTCGCGCGCCTGACCTAGCGGATGCGGTTTCTCCCTCGCAGCGACGGACACCCATGAGGCCTGTCCCGTCTGCTTGGGAATGTTACACGCAAAAACGGCGCTAGACGCGCCCGACTTTTGCCCACACTGCAGCCAGATGCTGAAGGCGGTGCTGCAGCACTAGGCTTACCTCGTTGCCAAGGCCATGGGCGCCCCAGCAGTGCCAGCAGATCCAGACACCCCCGAGCCCCTCACTCCCACGCCGGAGCTCGAGAACATGGCTCTGCACGACATCACACAAGTCGAATGGGGTGACAGCCCTGACGCGTTGGCTCCTATGGTGGACTTAACAGTCGAATTTGACACTCGAGGCATGATGAACGAGGACGAGATCTCGATTTCAGCCTCAGGCGAATTTTCCGCGGAGGACGCAGATGTCGAATACAAGGAACAGGGAGAAGACCTCTCCCAAACATGTGCTCCCGGAAACTGACTTTTCCATCTCTGCTCTGTTCGACTTGTGTCACAGAGCAACGGACGCGCTACAGATCCCATGGCCAGAGCCTCCGCCTCGTCAACATGTCACGAGGCTGGCAGGAAACTATTTTTACTCAAAGCAGCAGGCCGCCACGAGGCAAAGGATGCCCGTGTTCCCGGACTTCCTCAAAGAACTGACGCGCACCTGGCCTCAGCCCAAAGCTCCCATGCTGTTACCAATCTCGTAGTACCTCGACGTGGACGAGATGAATGAGGTGGGAATAGCCAACGTGCCTCAAATTGAGGACACACTGGCATCTCACCTGGCTCCCAAGTCATCCGGGACAAAACCAACTCTTGTCAGCAAAGCTTGTCGAGCCTCAGCTTCTCTGCTCGAGAAATGCTACAGAGCTCAGGCACTCGCGACGCGCGCCATGAACGCGTCCTCGTTGATGCAGGCTTACCTGGCTGAAAAACTGCAACAGCTCCAGGTAACGACGGACAAGCAAGCTGCCGCTGACTTGCTGGATGAAGCCCGCAGGGCAACAGACTTTGTGCTCTGCATGATGGGGGCATGGCAGAAGTGGTCATCGCGATACGCCATCTGTGGATGACTTTAACTTATCTCCCCGAGGGTCAAAAGGTGCCTTTTCTCCACCACTCGATAGAACCGACGGGATTGTTTGGGAAAGCTTTGGATCGAATTCAGACCAAGCTGGACCAGAGGCGCAAACAGGCTGAAGCTCTCCGGGTGGGCATTCCCAGGAGAAGCTTTGCCCCTCCCCAGGGAGTCTGCTGAGGGCAGACCTGCGTAGCCTCAACACCGCTATGCAACGCGTGCCCCACCGCAAAAGTGGCTGGCGTACCAGGATGAGCACCGGCAGAGACTACCACCGGGCCAACCTCGGACCGAACACGCATGGAGCAAAAACAGGTTTGTCCCCGCCAGGCGGTCAGAAAAAACAGGGCCTCCTCGGCGAACCGGGACTCCAGACAAAAGCGTGCCTGATGAACCAGGTTCACGTCTTGACTTTACACGATCACCCGCCCACGTGGTATGGGAAATGATCTCTTCATGTCCAGACTTTATTTGTAGCATGGTACAAAAAGCTGGTAACTCTGTTGCATGCACAAATCATGTTTTTCCTGGTGTGCGTGACATAAAGTCATATTTGTCGTTACACATAAGCACGAATAAAGCTAAAAAACAGCCCCTCTCTGTTTTATTGACTCTAAAAAATAAAAAAAACAACAACAAACACAAATAACTTCAGCAGAACGGGTCCCTCTGGCCCGTCAGCCGTCATAAAGGGAGGTGGCTGTTTCCCCCCCTCCCTCAAGGCTCACGGGGTGTTAGCCTAATCAATGAGCCCCAGCAGGGTGCCTCTGATCAGTCTGTAGCGGACAGGCACAGAGGCGTCTGCAGGCAGGCCCCCACCCCTCACGGAGACAGGTGAGGGGGGTCACTTGCTCCAGCTCCCGTTCCATGGTGAACGACGGGGCGGTCAATACACTAACCAAGCAAACACGTGACATGTCCGCGCCTCAGGGATACGCACCGACAGAATCTAACGACGGGGGGCCATAGCAGAAGCCCATAGGCAACCACAAGCTTCACATGTTCACAAAGGCAATTGTGATCAAACTGCTGTGTGTGTAAACAAATCAGGGCTAAATCAGATTCCCTATCACCAAACAATTTAAAGTCTGCCAAGCACAAAGAATCATCTCCACGTTCTCACGTTGCAACTGTCCCTTTATCATTAATGGGCGACACGCAATGTCCAAGCAGTGATCTGGCAGCACGTGACCTTTCTCACTGTGCTGGTTCAGCTCTGCTCTTAAACAATATCCCCCAACGGGTGAAACACAGACCCCTGGCGGTGTGTCTGGCTCACACGCTCTGTTAAGGCCGAGGGCCAGTAAACTAGACCCATCCAGGAAACGGATTGGGGTCAGGAGATCTGCTCGTTTACAAAACTCGCAGCTTCTCAGTCCCTTGACCTCAAACAAGGAGAGAAAAAACAGACATTCTGCTTCACTTTTGTCTAAAAAGGACAACAGGCCGGTGGATTCTTCTTCGTTGGGTTTCGGAGGCGGCTACTTCCGGTCGGCTAACTAGCATCGAACATAGGAATCGCAAATTAATATTTTGAACGATTCCGGGTAAACCGGACAGTTAGTCCCGGTCCCGAACGATTCTCGATTCCCAACCCTAGACAGATTGCATCTGCCCTCGATCACTCTCGATCAGAGCAGCCTGGTAGCACATCAGCAAAAAGGCCTTCTCCCTAACTTGGTTGACTCCCAGGGGATCACAGCATCCAGGGCCCTTGGAGGAAAACTGGATACACCAACTGCTCTTCTTCAGGGTCAAACTATGTCACCAGAAGGAGCAGTCTCGCCGCTCAGGCTGGGAGCTGTTAAAATTTTCAGCTTGTTGGCAGAAAAGAACAAGCTGAAAGTATCTGGCCTGCCGGAAAATGTGGTAAAAACCATCCAAAATGCCCGTGCTGTGTAAACACAGTCTCTCCACGCACAGAAATGGCATATTTTTTAAGCTTGGTGCACAGAAATAAATATTATTTCTTACTCATGCGACCTGGCTCAGCTCCTGACTTTCCTTCAGGACTTACTAGAAAAAGGTTGTTCTTTCTCAACGATTAAAGTTTTCCTATCAGCAATTTCAGCCTGTCACGAAGGCTGGGGACATAGGACTCCTGGCGCGTATCCAATCATAATGAGATTTATGAAGGGCGTGCTAAGAATGAAACCACCCAGCAGGATCCTGACCCCTGGTTGGGATCTTAGCCTGGTCTTGGGGACTCTCTGTGATCCTCCATTCGAGCCACTGAGTGAGGTTAAGATGGATTTATTATCTTATAAAACCGCTCTACTCTTGGCCCTTTGCTCGGCGAAATGCGTGGGTGAACTCCATGCATTGTCTGTACATCCAATGTGTACCAGATTCGCCCCTGATGGGTCAAAGGTCACCCTGAGGCCTAATCCCGCATACATCCCCAAGGTCTTGACTTTAAACCATAAGAATCTGGACTTTGCCCGTGAGAGCTTTAGGCACTTACATGCAAAGAACAGCCGAATGGAGAAAAACAAACCAACAGTTTGTGTGCTTTGCAGCACCTGCTACCGGAAAGGCCCTATCAAAACAACGCCTCTCACATTGGGTGACTGAGGCCATTAAAAGGGCGTACAGTAGCAAAGGTCAACAGGTGCCCTCTGGAGTGCACGCTCACTTTACTCGGGGCTTGGCCACTTCGTGGTGTAGTGATACACCTAGCCTCTGTTATTTTAGGCTTGACCTTTAAGTACACCTCTCTGCATCTCTCTGAAACTCTCAGTGTTACACCTTCTTGAAGCCTTCAAGGAGACGAGTAAACACTATTTTGGTTAACAATTATTATGAATTAATGGACACTAATTAATCAGATTGAACTTTCTCTTTAATGTGTGTTAATTCAGAATTGATCTACAGTATATTTTGTCATTTTAATGATGATCTGCTACTTTCATGAGCTTTGGCCTTCTGCTGGTTTTATTTCTGCAAAAGCAAGCAGGCTCTGATTTTAAGACACAGTTCAGGGTAAACTGTTAGCTGTTCAGCTTCCTTCTCTGTTTTGTCTGTGAAAGTTAGACATAACATTAGCTGTGTTCACAGGCAGGCCATCTGGCCGATTTATGTAAACAGTTTTCCTGGTGTCCGTCAAGAGTCTTTCTGCCTATGGAATTAAACTTCCATCTTTTATTTTGTTAAACCAGCCTGTAGCCTCTAAGAAGGTGGGTCAGATCCCGCCTCCCATATAATGGGCACTTCCTATTTGGAAGTTGAGTTTTTGGAAGAGAACTAACTGCCAACTGGTTTCTCTCCTTTGGGGAAAGCTGGAGACGCCCGGTCATTGTGCCAACTAGACCCACGTCTTCAGCAAAGGTTCAAACAGCACGTCAGCTGTGAACCCCTTCGAGTGTCACAGCTCCAAGCGGTGACACTCTTTCTGAAGTTATCTTGAACAAAACCAGAACCAGGCATCACTCTGGGAGGCCGACGCAGACGGTCTCGAGACCGTGGCAAGATGAAAGTGGTCGCCTGTAAAACGCAGCAGCATGCACGTCTGGCTTGACTAATTTACCGGAGTCGAGACAGGATCATCTTCACGAAGGTAAAAGTGTTTCATCACGGTACGGACGTCCAGCCGAAACCGAGCAGAGGGTGCCATCACTGGTTAAACATCTCAAGATAAGATTCAACCATTTCATTTCAATCTTTTATCTTTCCTCCTTAAACTCCTCCTTATGTTTATTTTCATCATGGTAAACTTTAAGTAATGTGCCAACAGAAAGGTCCAACTGTCTGTTTGTTTTAATTTGAATTCTTGTCAACGTAGTTATTAAATCAGAGCTAATATCGATACAAATGTTTAATGTAATTTTTGTGATAGTTTCAATAAAAGGTCTATTTTTTGGTAGACCAACATAAATTGAAGTCTAAGCGTGAAATTACATTACTGGCTAATCACATCGTTAGATTTGTTGATTTAATCTGAAAAAGTTGAGACCCCGTTTAACTGATGGTAAGTTTGAGACAGTCTAAAACCTGCTCAAATCTATCATCTAATCTATAGGTAAGTCAGTAAACTGACCTCGTTTGTGTTTAATTACACAAACGGCTTATAGATTTCCTTTACATATTGGTGGCCGCGTACAGGTCTTCTGAAAGATTAAATTGATAAATTGTTTTTGTAGCCTAAGTGCTCATAACGTGTTGGCTTAGTTTTGCATCCTGGTTTTGGGCTTATAAGAATAGTTCTGGCTGGTGGAGTGTCCGGGAGTTGCTGATCGTGGCATTGTCTGGATTATTTCCCGATAGAATTATTGTTTATTTCACATTTCAACGTCTGTTTGAAGCTGCGGATGTATGAATGTTTGTTTTTGTGAGACGTTTCATTACGTGTCGCGAGGCTGCATGCATTTTTCGTTTTGTGACCGCCGTGTCACCTCTGCTTCATTTTATTACATCTGCGATTTTCTGTTGAAGCTGTTTCACTCATTTGCTGCTCCATTTGTGCCTTTTTCTGTTACAACGTGTGTTTGCCGAGGTTCGGGAAAACCCACTCCGCTTGGACCGGATGTATTCCGGTTCCGTTTGACGTAAAGTCCGCTGTTGTACACAGTAGCGCTGCCTTCTTTGGAGGGCGTGGAAGTTAGCTTGGATGTGTTGTGCTCGTTGACAGAATTTTCTGCGGTGTAAAAATACGTTTATTTTGTGAAAGAAGGGTCCAGTACTTTGGGTCGAGCTAATGCTAAACGGTACTGAGAGACAAGATGGCTGCTTAAAACGCTGTGATTGGTCCGTTGTGTGTTGTGTTCAAGAACGTTGGTTTCTGTAGACTCTGGTTGTCAGATTCATTTTTGCACACATTTCTGACGGTTTATTTGTGTTGTTTGAGTTCTATGCACGTGATATCGTCGAAGACTGGCTTTACCGCGGTGTTTTGCGATATTTATGACTGTTTTAGAACGTTGAAAAGTCCGTTCCACGCTTTTGTTCGACCGACCGCAGGTCCGTGAACACACCGCTCGAACGGCACGTCGCACGTGGGCGGCGTTAGGTTTGGAAGACACAATTTCCCATGAACACTTGGGTTTTAGAACTACAGTTCTGTCTTCGCTGTGATTGGTCGATTACGCTGTAAGTGTTGACGCTTGCGCAGTGGGTGAAGCCCGCTCCTCGTCAACTTTCACTTCACAGCTGCTTGTCCCAGACGAGTTTCCGTGCTTGTTTGTCCATTACTGTCATTGAAAAGACTGTTTAAACGCGGTGTTTTTGAGATTTTAATGGGTGGATTGAGTCGGTTGCTCTGAGACTGCCGATCGCCATGTGACCAGGTCACGTGACACCGATTTTGCCGGTTTTATGAGGACCGACCTTATTTCTTTTAAACGCAGTTTAAAAGGTTTCACAGTTCAACCGATTTTGCTCACATGATTTCGTTTTTGTGAGCCTGGGTTCTAGAGCTTATCATGTTACGCTTTAGATCTGTCTGATTGATGCTTTTCATCCGTTGTTGGATGTCTGTGTGGGCTAAAAGCTGCAGCTTCGCTCACTGGTGATAACAGCGCCTCTATAGCGGTCAGATAGAGAAATTACAGTCGCTGTGATAAACTCACTTCCAGCGCTGTGCCCCCTGCTGGTTACATTAGAAGACGCAGTCTTCCTGTAATGTGTACATGTTGAATGTTCCTGTTTTAAACGGGAAACATTTTGAGGATATTGTACACACAGCACCCTCTCATTTGATTTTCACATATAGTCAAATGTTGAAGGCAGAACAGTTACACAGATTTTAATACAGACATGTCTGTTTTTGATAAGCCTTGACACTTTTATCATCAAGTCTGTGCAAAACTAGCTCTCTGTCCCTGTGTTTTTAACCTGCAAGTTTAAAATAACACACAGGAGGCATTTTTTGTCTTGATTTTCACAAAATCAAACAAAAAACAGCCAATTTTGTTTGACCTTGTCACAGGTCGACAAATTAATAAAAATCACTGATTTTTATTTGATCTCACATCTTGGACTCCATGTTGACTGCCGAAGGCGTCTCATGGTGAGACTGTACACTGTGATATAAGACCCACGTTACTTGATTTTTCACAGAAAATCAGTAAAAAGATGGACGTTCTAACAGGTGCATCCTTTGATAGGCACTTAGCTGCAAAGCACGTCCTTCAGGAACCAGGTGAACATCCCCTGGTGTTTTACGACAGGCTCCTCTCTGTTTACACAGGGAATAAAACTGTACCTGGCTTAGAGGAAGATGCGGAGTTTAAAAATCGTTTCACTTTGAATCTGATACCTTTCATAATGAAATGTGTTTGCTTCAATGTTAATTGCAAAGAGAGTACCATGGCAGAAATTAAACAATGTGCTGTGGAATTTTTTGACATGCTCGAACAGCGAAAAACACCCTCAGTGGTGTGCCCAGGTCAAAAGGTCACATCCCACTCGCAGGAAGTAGTAGAGGTTCCCTCTCCTTCAAAGTGCGAGAGGTCACAGGTTTTTCATAATAACATACAACAGCATGGTGCTACGAGCTGTAGGAGTTCTGAACCCCCTGCCCCTCAGGTTGAAAACCTTGAGAGGAGCAGAGAACCACACAAGGTAGGTGTTCGCCCTCCAGATGAACCCAGATGGTCCGGATCGAACCAAAAGAGTTCTCTCATGGATCTCACTGTGGGTGAACTTCGAGAGAAGTTGATGTCTGGGAACCGTGACCCTTTGAAAAAGGGTCTGTCCCGACATGTGCCCCCGAGAAGCGGCCCTCCTGCCCCTGCCCCTCGAACTGCACAGTTTGAGACATGCAATGAGTCACACATGCTCCAGATTATGGGAACGGCGCCTCCGCGCGAGGACGTGACTGAGGATGTGGTTTGTTTGTCAAATGATTTGAATGTTACAGTGGTTGACCAAGCTGACACAACGTGTGACGTTGTCCTTGATGATAACACAAACAACGTTGTTCATCCTGATGAAGCGACGCGCAGCACTGTCTTTTGCAACAACTCAGTGCACACAGTTGACAACAACAACGTCAACACTGACATAAATGCTGACAGCAAACAAATTGCTGAAAATCCACATCCTGAAGGTCATGAGGCAGACAGCCATCATGATGCTGACAGCGACGATGATTACACAGACAGAGTCACACGTACACAGAAACGTGTGAAAAAACCTGATCGGTTTCTGTGTAACTTTATAAGAAGGGGGATAGCTAAAAGAGCTTACCTGCCACTCACATTGGAAGGGGTCCTCGCGCAAGAAGCGCTCCTGGTTAGCGGCTCAGACGTGTCTACCATGTCAGCCGAACTGTTTGAGGAGCTAAGGACCGCCGCTAACGATGTTGACAGGCAAATACCCTTTGTGAAATACACTTATGGTGAGCAACAAGGCCTCGCAAAGACGAGAACAACCCTAATAGCCATGGTTCACATGCAGATTGGCGAAATGTCACTATACCACCCGGTATATGTGTCTGAACTTGACTCACTCCAGACTCCATTTGTGGTTGGCCAAGATTTTATTAATCGCTTTGAGGCGATTATAAATTATGGCAATCAGACATTGTGGGCCACAGTGGGCAGTCCGTTGCCAATCGTGGTACCTCCCCAAGGTCAGGACACTGACTGTGTAACAACAGGTACCGCTGAGGTCACATGGGATTCCCCAACCGAGACCACAGACCCGGTAAGTGAACCTTCAACTACAGGTGAGACAGAGGAGACTCAACAGGTGGACCAGACTCTGGCCCATCACGAGGACCTCCTCTGCGAGCTGACACCTTCAGCGCTCACTGCACACTACCTACCACCGGTAGAAGATGGTGTGGAGATCCATGGGTCCCACACCGATGACGCTGTACTGTCCTGTGGGACAGGTAATTCGGCAAACAGCCAAGCTTTCAGTGAAGTCTTGGTTCAAGGACATCTGAGCCCACAAGGTGACAGTCTACAACACTCTGACAGTCACTTGGACTTCATTGTTACTGATTTTGAGGACCCCTCCTTAAACAAAAGGGGGGCAGACTCACACTTCCTACCACAGGTAGAGGACGGTGTAGAGATCCAAGGATCACACACCGAGAACGCTGTGCTGTCCTCTGGGACAGGTAATTCAGTTATCATCCAAGCTTTCAATGAAACCTTGGTTCAAGAGCATTTGAATCTAGAACTACTCAGAGATGACATAGTTCTTACAGACTCAAAGAGCACCTCTTCATTCATGAAGTGGGAAGACATACATCACAACGACAGAGACACGCCTGCGACGGCGCCGACAGTTGTGACACACCTGCATTACGCAGAAAGAGGTAAACGTACAGAGGTACGTTGGCCGAAACCTATAAGGTTCCTGTACAAGGCTCCCCATAAACTGCGCGAACAGCTTAAACTAAACAAAGGCATCCTAACTCGTGCCCATGGACGGACGTCCACACCTGTGTGCGTGGTCCCTCATGTCGTGGTCACTGTTCAAGGGTGTACCAGTTGCAGACATTTGTGCTACTACGAACTGGAGCTCAATAAACACTTTTGCAAAGCATTACAGTTGGATGTTACTGTATGTGATGTCACTCAGGCGGTTCTTTCTAACATACAGTAGAAATTAACCCTGAGATGCCTGTTGGTCAAGGGCAGACGTTCACACTAGCATGCATTTTACAGAGCATTTCAAGGGCGTGAATGAATTACGTTTCCATAGCATATGTTGCACCGAGAGAACATGACTGAAAGGGAACTGAACAGTTATGCACCATAACTCATGTTCCCTGAAGGAAGGGAACGAGGTGCAACATATATGGCCCTTTTCATTGCTGAAAGCTTGGTGAAGTGCAATTTTGGAGAACGATGGATGGGAGTCAGCGGCTTAAATACCCAGAGGGCGGGTTCTCTGGCGCAACGCTGAAGCCCTAGCCGTAAAGGCGTGAATATATTCCTTCAGGTAATCACGCGGGGCGCAATTCCCATAGCATATGTTGCACCTCGTTCCCTTCCTTCAGGGAACATGAGTTATGGTGCATAACTTTCAGTTTTCAAAGCAACTGCAGTGTGAACGCTCATGTGACTTACATCTGACTTTTTCATCACCAACGTCACTCTTGGCTCCTACTCCTACGGTGGCCAAGGGGTGCAAACGCGCTGCAAAAGAAAAACCGTTCTGTACTCCAAATTGAGCAACGCTCCTCGGCCACCGTATACTCCACATCCACACACCCCTCTGAACAGAGGTAGAAGCCACAGCTCCAAAAATTGCCATCATTAAAAATTTTGCTTGCTTTCTTCTCAATTTTCTTTTGCCTTTAATCATTTGGAGGTTTAGCTTTCCCCGATTGGACAACAACTTCAAAATTACCGAACACACACTGTAAACTGTCGCGTCCATGTTTACTTCCGAAAACACAGGGTGTTGCGTGTCACGTCACATTCTGAGACACGTTTTCTTCTGCGCATGCGGGTCGCTTCTGCAATGTAGATCGTTCACACTGGAGTCTGATGCCGGTCACATTTAAAATGTAGTGTGAACGTTCACACCAAAAGATTGGATTTAAAAAAAATTGGAATTGAGCATTAAGACCTGCAGTGTGAACGTAGCCCTAGTTTAATTTAAACCGATCTCTTGGTTCATTTAAGTTTATTTTTAACTGATCTGTAAAACAAGTCAACAATAATAAATTATCTTCAATCCTCCAACCTGCTTGTCATTAGCTACATGCCTCTTAAGTTAGCAAGCTAACGTTATTGTTCAGATGAACCGCCTTCACAACATTAGCCCCAGTAATTAGAGGAACCAGTCCTGTTGGATTAAGTTTCCAGTTTGTGAGGACATCCATTGTAAGTAACGTTACCTTTGCTGTCCTTAATGAAATGCATTGTTTGCCTGAAATCTTTGCTTCTATAGAAAGAAAAAAACAAATCTGCTGCAGTCAATGCTAATTGGACCTTCACCATACATGACTGACTGTTTGAAAATATGAACAGTGAAAGGTGTTTCTTTGTTTGATTTATATTTTTGTAACACACTTTTTTTCATTCATTCAACCTTTATTTAGTCAGGTAAATCTCATTGAGCCTTGTGGACTCATTTACAAGAGAGAGCTGCTACAAACTAAAGATAACTTGATAACTTTATGGTGAATAGTGGAGGACATAAAATGTGAATGCACGTTAGGAAGACTTCCAGTGTTAAAACATGTTTAAAAGTAGCTGTTTACTTACATGTTGGAGGTGGATTTCTTCTTCTTCCTCTTCTTGTTCTTCTATCGGCTTTTCCCTCTTCAGTGGTCACCACAGCGAGCCATCCTCCTCCATTTCACTCTGTCTTCTGAATCATCTGTTCTCACTCCAACTACCTCCATGTCCTCTCTAACTGCATCCATATCTTCTCTTTGGCCTTCCTCTTTGTCTTTTATCCTGCCAGCTGCATTTCTAACATCCTTCTACCAATATACCCACTGTCCCTCCTCTGGACATGTCCAAACCATCTCAGTCTGGCCTCCCTAACTTTATCTCCCAGTTGTTCAACCTGTGCTGTACCTCTGATGATCTCATTCCTAATCTTATCCATCCTCGTCAGTCGTCACTCCTCAGGAGAACTTCAACATCTTAATTTATGTCACTTCCAGTTCTTTCTCCTGTCTTTTTGTCAATCCCACTGTCTCCAGACCATACAACATAGCTGGTCTCACATCTGCCTTGTAAACTTTTCCTTTGACATTTGCTGACACCCTTTTGTCACAAATCACTCCTGAAACTTTTTTCCATCCACTCCATCCTTCCTGGACTCTATTTTTCATCTCTTTACCACACTCCCCATTTTCCTGGACAATGGACCCCAAATACTTGAAGTCCTGCACCTTTGTGACCTCTCCTCCTGGTAGTCTTACTGTTCAAACGGCCTCCCTCTTATTCACACACATGTATGTACTCTGTCTTACTACAGCTGAATTTCATTCCTCTTCTTTCAAGTGCATACCTCCACCTCTCCAAGTTCTCTTCCACCTGTTCCCTGTTCTCACCACATATCATACTGTAATCTGCAAACATCATAGTCCACCGGAATTCCTGCCTAACCTCATCTGTTAGTCAGTCAATCACCAAATCAAACAAGAAAGGGGCTCAGAGCCAATTCCTGATCCCACCTCCACCTTGAAGCTATATGTCACTCCTACAGCACATCTCACCACTGTCCTTCTGTCCACATACATGTACTGTACTAGTCTAACATACGTCTCTGCCACTCCAGAGTTCCTCATGCAATAAAACACCTCCACCCTTGACACCTTGTCATATGCTTTTTCTAATTCCACAAAGACACAATGGAGTTCTTTCTGACCCTCTCTGTACTTCTCCATCAGCATCCTCAAAGCAAAGATGGCATCTGTGGTGCTCTTTCTTGGCATGTAACCATACTGTTGCTCACAGTCACCTCTAGTCTAAGTCTTGCTTCCACAAATCTTTCACTGATCTTCATTGTGTGGCTCATCAACTTAATTCTCTTATGGGTGCTACAACTCTGTACATCACCCTTGTTCTTAAGAATGAGCACAAGCACACATATTCTCTATTCCTCAGGTATTTTCTCACCCTCAAATATACCATTGAATACTTGCGTCTAAAACCTCACTGCTATCTCTCCAAGATATTTCCAAACCTCCACTGTATTTCATCAATTCCTACTGCTTTCCCCTTTTCAGTCTTTTCAGAGCTTTCTGGACTTCACCCTCATTAATGTTTCCCACTTCCTGGTCAATAAACTTCTAAGACCTTTACTATTTTTTCTATTTCATTCTCTTCATTCATTAGCTTCTCAACATAATCCTACCATCTTCCCAGCACACTCGCCTCACTTATTCACTATTCCTATCTTTGAAAAGTCTAACATGCCAATTGATACAAGTCCTTCTCACCCTCTTTAGTGTCCAATCTCCCATACAACTCATCATACACCTTATGCTTTGCCTTAGCTACCTCCCTCTTTGCTCTACATCCCATCTCCTTATATTCCTGTCTCCTCTCTTAAGTCCTCTCACTGTTCTATTTCTTCTTCGCTATCCTCTTTCTTTGAGTAGCATTCTGAACTTCATTATTCCTCCACCAGGTTTCCTTATCATCCATTCACTGTCCAGATGACACACCAAGTACCTTCCTACCTGTCTCTCTAATTACTGTTGCTGTAGTAGCCCAGTCATTTGGAAGTTCTTTCTGACCACACATACCTTTAACAGCTCCTCTCTGAATTTTCACAACACTCTTCATTATTCAGCTTCCACCATTTCGTCATCTTCTCTGATTTTACTCCTTTTCTCTTCTTCACAGCAACAGTCATTCTACACACAACCATCCGATGTTGTCTGTCCATGATCTTCCCTACCACAATCTTACATTCCCTTATCTCCCTCAGGTTTCCTCTTCTACACAGAATGTAGTCTACCTGCATACTCCTTCCTCCATTCTAATAGGTCACTCTATGTTCCATCCTCTTTTGGAATAAAGTGTTGACTACAGCCATTTCCATTATCTTGGCAAAATACACCATCATCTGTCCTTCCTGGTTTATTTCCTTGACACCAAACTAGCCATCACTTCCTCATCCCCTCTGTTTCCTTCACCAACATGTCCATTCAGGTCTGCTCCGATCACCAATGTCTACTCTCTGGGAATATTCTCTATCACTGCATCCAGATCCTTCCAAAATGTATCTTTCTCTTCTACATCACATCCAACCTGTGAAACATAACCACTGACAACATTTAGCAGCAGAACTTCTACTTCTGCCTTCAGTCACATCACCCTATCTGACACTCTCTTCACCTTTACTACATTATTTGCTAACTCCACCTTCAGGACCATCCCTATTCCATTTCACTTTATATCCACACCATGGTAAAACATTTTAAACCCTGCTCCAATGCTACAAGACTTGATACCCTTACATTTGTTCTCTTGGACATATAAAACATCTACCTTTCTTCTCTGCATCATGTTAGCCAGCTCTATACCTTTGCCTGTCATTGTCCCCACATTTAGGGTTGCAACCCTCAGTCCTACATTTTTGAATTTTCTCTTCTCCCTCTGTCTCCTGACATGTTACCCTCCTCAAAGTGTTCGACAAACAGTAGCACAATTTCCACTGGCACCCTGTTTGTCAGTAGCACAAGTGGTGACCGTTGTTAACCCGGGTCTCAGCCAATCCAGTATGGTTTGACTTTAATAAACTCACATTATAGTTTTGGCAAAAGTGTTTTATGTGGATGCCCTTCCTGACAAAACCCTCACCATTTACCTGTGCTTGGGACCGGCACAAAATATGCACTGACTGGTGCTCCCTAGAAGCTGGGTTATTCTTGGGGGTGGACAAAGCTTAAAAAAAAACAATTGAGCCAATCTATCGCTTATCTGTATTTGCCTTCCTCTCCCAATATCGGTATCAGCAAAAGTCATTAGCCAAGATGTATACAGTATGTATATGTG
>JBBPBX010011898.1:26941-55046 GCA_038048925.1 Garcialebias charrua | reverse complement strand
GAGTCAGTCTCCCCACAATCACAGACATTTATACCTCCAGATGCAGGAAAAGAGCCACCTGCATCATGAAAGACCTCACTCATCCAGCACACTCACTCTTTGCCCCACTCCCCTCAGGACGGAGGTTGAGGAGCATCAAGTGTAGAACCACTAGACTGAGGAACAGCTTCTACCCTGAGGCTGTTAGACTCATGAATAAATAAAAATAAAATAAAAAATAAACACTGCAAAATATCACATCATACTGATGCTGATCTGTTTTCTTGTTGCTGTGTTCATCTGTGTTCATCTGTGACCATCTGCTCATACAAACTCATGTTCGTGCTGCTGTTTATTCCCACTATATTAGGCTTAGTGTATTACTAGTTGATGTTTTTCTTAGTTAATTCTAGATGTTATTACTGTTTTTCTCTTTCATTTGTTGTTGGATGTAACTGGGACCTCGTGTACATAATCTCGTTTTCATCACATGTACCACATGCGGTGCAAATGACAATAAAGACTCTCTGACTCTCTGACTCTGACTCTGAAAAGTAACAAAAATGATCCTAAAAGGATGAAATTACAAAAATCAAAGGATTTATTTAATACTTTACGTACATATATTCTATTCGGCCACGAAATTAACAAAAAATAGAATGATCTTTTAATCCCTAAAACCACGTTTAAATCTCAAATACACGGGTGTGTCGCCACCGCATTTATACATAAAAGTAACCCAAAATACATGAAACTAACAACTCGCCGTCGAATGGTCGACACAAAACACACAATAAACTCCTCCGGCCACGTTAATTTGGCTTGAAACAGCGGGGTTATTTACGGATTTATGAAGACACCGAGCGCAGCCAGCTACAGAATTAGCCCCTGAGTTCAACTATGACCCGGAAGTTGTCAAGATGGAATAGTCCATTTTTAGTAGGGGGATAAAGAAATCGACCGTTTTTTTTATTGCGTATTTAATGATCGTTTTCATCGTAACTATAATTATTTTTATGTTAAATGTACATTAACAAGCAGGATCAATGTTAGTGATGTAGGTGACTGCACGGGGCGAGGCGGGGCCGGGGCCACTGCTGAAATGGGACCCCCAGGCATTTACCTACATGGTAGAGCCGAGTCTGTTCTCAGCTCTGCCCCCCTCCCCCTCACACCCTTTCCTCCTCTGCTGTTTACGGTGGGGAAAAAGGTAAAAAACAAGCAGCATAAGAGCTTGTAAATAAGTTTATTGGTTTTTACTGATAGATAATTAGTTATTAGCGGTACTGCATTTTAAATAAAAATAGCACAAATCCGCTTATGAATTATAAAAGTTAGTCAATTCACAAAAACGCTGACAAAAAGTTTAGGTCCACTGTAAGCGGAATAGCGCTTTAGCGCTCTCTAGCGGTCTGTGTCCACCACTGCTTCTTGGGAACAATAAGGACATGAAACACTAATGTCAGGATTAAGGTATGCCAGATACCTGTTTGTAGCTATGGCCCCATGCACAATCCTCCACTGGAGGTCGCCCATCCGTTTCTCAATGGGGGACTTGTACAGGGACCGCCAACAGCCTCTCGGGGTAGAGCCGGTGTCAAAAAACCCAGTCCACTTCGACACCGCCACTTCTGCCAACGAGCGTAAGTTCAGGACCTTCACACAAATAGTGTACAGGACTTTCTTTCCCAAGCCTTGAAAACATCCTAGTGGTGAGTCTTGGAGGGACAGCAACTTTTCTGTCTCATCCTGCCACTGATCCACTGCAGGAGAGACAATTAAGGAAGGAAACTCGTACTCACACTCATCATCCCATTGGTCAGACAGAGAACTATTAAAAGCAAACGCTTTGATAGAATCTGGCAGAGAAGCACATGGTTCTTCTTTCAGTCTTTGCACAAGTCTTTGAGATCGCACCTCTAGTTGCTCCGTGAGACAGGACACAGACAGCTTCATGAGATGACCCAACTTCACACAGCCCGCTTCTCTCATCTTAGATCTCAGCGTAACAGACGAGAGCAGCTGTGTCGAGAAGAAACTGTTTTCAAACAGAGGTTCTTCAAAAACCCACATCCCAGGTTTCACATCCTTTCTTCTCTCAAAGGTGAGGATCTGCCAAGCATTTAAAACTGATTGGTAAAAACGTGGGAGACCTGTTAAGTCCAAAGATCCTTGGCGCAGCAGGAAAAGATGTTTATCATAGCCAAGACGGCCTGCTTTCCTTAGCAGAAGACGTGCAGTATCTAGCCACGGTAGTCCAACACCATATAGTAGTTTCTGCAATGTTTGAAGCCGGAAAGCTGTGATCCGTGAGGTTATGTCTATGAGTCCTTGACCTCCCTCCTGTACTGGCAGGTACAAGGCTGCAGCTTTCACCCAATGTCGTCCAGACCAGAAGAAGTCCACTAGAGTCCTTTGGATATCTCTTATAAGACAAGATGGTGGTGTGAGTACAGTCAGTTTATGCCAGAGGGCCGAAGCAACCAAGTTATTTGCAACCAGAACCCTCCCCCTGTAAGACAGCTGAGGCAGCAGCCATTTCCATCTAGATAATCTGGCACACACTCTCTCCGTAAGATAGATAGATAGATAGATAGATAGATAGATAGATAGATAGATAGATAGATAGATAGATAGATAGATAGATAGATAGATAGATAGATAGATAGATAGATAGATGATAGATAGATAGATAGATAGATAGATAGATAGATAGATAGATAGATAGATAGATAGATAGATAGATAGATAGATAGATAGATAGATAGATAGATAGATAGATAGATAGATAGATAGATAGATAGATAGATAGATAGATAGATAGATAGATAGATAGATAGATAGATAGATAGATAGATAGATAGATAGATAGATAGATAGATAGATAGATAGATAGATAGATAGATAGATAGATAGATAGATAGATAGATAGATAGATAGATAGATAGATAGATAGATAGATAGATAGATAGATAGATAGATAGATAGATAGATAGATAGATAGATAGATAGATAGATAGATAGATAGATAGATAGATAGATAGATAGATAGATAGATAGATAGATAGATAGATAGATAGATAGATAGATAGATAGATAGATAGATAGATAGATAGATAGATAGATAGATAGATAGATAGATAGATAGATAGATAGATAGATAGATAGATAGATAGATAGATAGATAGATAGATAGATAGATAGATAGATAGATAGATAGATAGATAGATAGATAGATAGATAGATAGATAGATAGATAGATAGATAGATAGATAGATAGATAGATAGATAGATAGATAGATAGATAGATAGATAGATAGATAGATAGATAGATAGATAGATAGATAGATAGATAGATAGATAGATAGATAGATAGATAGATAGATAGATAGATAGATAGATAGATAGATAGATAGATTGATTGATTGATTGATTGATTGATTGATTGATTGATTTATTTGTCCCCGTAGGGAAATTAGTTTGCAACATTGTCAGCAGGCATTGACATAAAGGACATACTTATACAAACATGACATTAACATCCATCATTACAGCAAAGACATTTCAGCTCAGTAATTCATGATATATTTGTATTATTTAATGATTTAATTCATTGCTTGTGGTATGAAAGAAAATTTTGTTCTGTTTCTTGAGAATAAAGGAAGGCCGTACCTTCTCCCTGAAGGAAGCAACTCAAATGAGGATTTTAGGGGATGTGTGTCGTCTGCTACAATCTTGTTTGCCTTCCTCATAACTCTGTCCATGTATATCTTTTCCATACTTGGCAGAGTGGTCCCTTACAGTTTGCTGGCTGTAGTTACTATACTTCTCAATGATTTATTCTGAGCCTCTGTAGCATTGCCAAACCAACAGATGTTACAAAACATTAAAATACCTTCAATAAAAGCAGAATAAAACATTAAAAGCATTGCGTTATTGACTCTAAAAGAACCCAGTTTCTTTAAAAAATACATCCTCTGCTGAGCCTTGGTGCTAATAAGGTCAGCCCATGATGTCGGACTTTACTCCATGAAAAACATGACTTACAGCAGGTAAATCAACGTTCTTAATATAATGTTTGCTTGTGTTTACTTTGATCACACAACAACTTAGTTTTTTTTTCTTTCTGCGAGGTGGAAGCTGTCGTTCCAACAGGCGGACCGGTTCTGATGGGGTCCAGATGAAAACACAGCAAGAGTTCAGTTCATTAATGTATTTACAGTTAGGTTAACGTGTTTTAATAGTGTTCAGTTAAATTCTCAGTGTTTGTGTGACATACAGTTTGTGGTGTTGAATAAATAAATAAAAAATAAACCTGTTGTCTTCATTTTCACAGCACATTACGCATTGTTTAAAAAACGTAACGAGCCCAGATAGATACTGTAGTCCAGATAAATTTATATATCTCCCACGCTAACATCAATACTGTTTATTATTGTTAAACTGTTATTATATAGCACATTTTGCAGCGTGACACATGAAATGTCTGCCTGCCCTGACTGTCTGCGCGTGCATGTGGTTGACACAAAAGCTCAGTGGGAGATGTTTACATTATCAACGGGGGTCAGCGAAAAATATCCACTCTGGAGGGTGAGTTCAAAAACCATCGGAGTCAAAGAGGGGGGCCAGTGGACTCGTGTCAACGATAAGCAAAGACGCAGAGAGAAAGGAGCGGTTTCACTCAAAATACACACCGTGTAAACAGGGCCTTAAAGTTAAAATCAGACACCACTCTGAGCAGCAGGACCACGCTTTCCACAGAACAACTGTGTCAACTCTTGAAACTGTGCCTGCAGTCAACCTACTTCACATATGGGGAGCAATATTATAAGCAGAAACATGGCATTCTTCCACTATCCTACATTTCTTTTTAGAAAAAATTGCGACCACCCGGGCTCTCATTTCTCCTCGAACTCAAAATCTATCCATCCCACCTCAATCTGTTGCTGTATTTGACCACTTCAAACCAGTCTCTCTGTCTTCTCTAGAGCAGGTCATGTGCAGCCTGAAACCATCTGGTTCCCCCTTTGATGTGGTCCCCTCTCAGCTCCTAAATGAGGTTTTTCCCACTCTAGGTCCTTCCATTCTCTCTATTGTAAATAGCAGTTTATCCTCGGGTGTGGTGCCAAAATCGTTAAATCATGCTGATGTTCAACCTCTCCTGAAAAAAACAAACCTTGACCCTTCAGTAGTATCTAGCTTCAGACCTTTCTCCAGACTACAATTTGTTTCTAAACTTCTAGAGAAAATAGTTGCGTCCCAGTTGAAGTGCTTCCTGGAGGATCACGCTGTCCTAGCTTCTCCTATTGTTGCCAACCTGTACATGGAGGAGGTAGAAAAGAGAGCCTTGACGTCCTTTTCAGGGAGACCACCAAGTCATTGGTTCAGGTATGTTGACGACACCTGGGTTAAAATTAAATCTCAGGAAGTCCAACATTTCACTGATCACATCAACTCTGTGGATAAATATATCAAGTTCACACGAGAAGATGTAAAAAATGGCAGGTTGGCTTTCTTGGACTGTGAGGTCTCAGTTTCTGATAGAGGAAATTTGCAAACTGAGGTGTACCGCAAACCCACACACACAGACCAGTATTTACAGTTTGACTCCCATCACCCTCTGGAGCACAAGTTAGGAGTCATCAGGACTCTGTACCACAGAGCAGACAGCGTCCCCACTAACTCAGCAGCCAGACAGAAGAGAAATCACACACAAAACAGGCTCTAGAGAAATGTGGATATCCTAACTGGGCCTTCCTGAAAGAAGAAACCCAAACAGGACTCCAGCAGCCATCAGGTGAAAAGAAGGAATCCAGACCCAGACCAGTGGTCATTCCAGATGTTGCAGGAGTTTCAGAGAGATGTTTGTTTTCTAAACACAACGACCCAGTGGCTTTTAAACCCCAAAATACATTACGGGAAAGACTGGTTCATCCCAAAGATCCAGTCCCCCGGCACAAACAGAGTAATATTGTGTATGTTGTTCAGTGTCAGGAGGGCTGTGATCAGTCTTAGGGGCCGTTTACACGGCGCATATTTTGAATGAAACCGCTCCTTTCTCTCTGCATTTCTACTGATCATTTACACGAGTCCAGTAGCCCCCCCTCTTTGAATCCGATGGTTTGCTGATCCACTGCTCAGTGTGGAGGTTTTTCGCTGACCCCCCGTTGACAATGTATACATCTCCCGCTGAGCTTTTGTTTGAGCCACAAGCGTGCGCGCACGCACGGACAGCCGACATTTCTGTCAACAATAATGGCAGATGAGACACACACACCGCTTTATGAACTACAGCTGATGGAATATATTTTGAGTCTCATATTTAATTGTCACCTACAGAATTCAATACAAAACTGCTCTCATTACACATCAATGCTTACATGGAACTTCACCTGACTATCTAAAGGACATTCTTGCTCCATATTCATCCACCCGGTCTCTGCGGTCACAGAACAGCAATCTCCTTCACATTCCACGAACCAAATTAAGGACCATGGGAGACCGGGCATTTTGTGTGGCTGCCCCCCGCCTATGGAACTCTCTCCCTGACTACCTGAGAGCTCTACAGTCACTGGTTGACTTTAAACAAGGCTTGAAGACCTTTCTTTTTAAGAGAGCCTACTCTGCCTCCTCATGATTCTATCTTTGATCTTAGTTGATACTATTATTGATTTTACCTGTTTTATCACTTGTTTTATTTGACCTTTAATTTTGTTGCACTTTGTAGCACTTTGAGATTTTCATTAATGAAATGTGTGTTATAAATTAAATTCGTTATTATTATTATTATTATTATTATTATTATTATTATTATTATTATTATTAATCTACCTGAATTATCTGAATTACCTGCATCTGTGTTGGAAGAGACAGCTGGATCCAGTTGTCGCTGTTAACGAGGCAGGCGGACATTTCACGTGTCACGTTGCACAACATACAAAATAATAACAGTTTAACAGTAATAAACAATATTTATGTTAGCGTGGGCGATATATAAAATTATCTGAGCTAAATTAATCTATCTGGACTCAAGTTACGTGATTTAAACGATGCATAACATACTGCGTATCAAAGTTGAAAATGAACACACCAGGTTTATTTTTTATTTATTTATTTATTCAACACCACAAACTGTATGTCACAAACACTGATGATTAAATTGAACACTTTTAAAAACACGTTAACCGAACTGTAACGTCTTTAATGAACTGGAGTCTGCTCTGTTTTCATCCTGGATACTGGACCACATCCGAACCGGTCCTCTTTGTGGAAGAACAGCTGCTTGACCTCGCAATAAAAACAATTAAAAATAAAACTCAGTTGGTTGTTCTATGATCGAAGTAAACACAAGCAAACATTATTAAGAACGTTGATTTACCTGCTGTAAGTCAGCTGATTCTCACGGACTAAAGTCCGACATCGTCGACACGTTCTGGTCCACTCAGCGTCTGGTGTGCAGCTTGTTAAATGAAGCGGGTCCCGTTTGGCCTCAAATCTACTCATCCAAATTCAAGCTTTAACTTTGACTGTTAAGTTTTTAGCTTGACTTTTAGCCCAGAAGAAAGCAGCAGGAAACACGCATGCGCATTAGGTGAACAGCAGATTCATGAGGGCGGGGGAGTAAATTCATGAGGGAGGGGGGAGATTCGAGCGGATCCATGTAAACACAGAATTCGCCCGTGTCAACGCAAAACTTTTAATCTAATTAACATACCCAAAACCTTTGTTTCCCCCCACGTGTCCATGTAAACAGGGCCTTATATTGGGGAAACAAAACAGCCAGTGGCCAAAAGGATGGCCCAGCACAGAAGATCTACATCATCAGGCCAGGACTCTGCGGTCTACACTCATCTCCAGGTCAGAGGTCACTCTTTCAGGGATTAAGGCCCTGTGTACATGGACACGGTGGAGGGAAACTGAGGTTTTGGGTATGTTAATTAGAGGAAAAGATCTGCGTTGACACGGACGAATTCTGTGTTTACAAGTGTCTGTCTGAATCCTCCCCGCCAGGGGCGCAACTACATATTTTTGAGGTGGATGCGAAAACATCAACCCCCCCCCCCGCGCGCTCCCTTTACCTGCCGCCTCATACAGCTTTCCTCCCTTAGTCATGCACTTAGAAAATACAGTAGCAATATTACAGATTTTTTTATGTTACATATCATATCAGGTGATAATTTCAATGATAAACAAATAAGAAGTTTAATAAAGTAAAAATGTATAACAGTAGTGGTAATCAGTGCTCAACATTTTATGTAGTGAAAATATGAAATCTTAACAGCCTGGAGTCCATGTCAGTGTTTTAACATTTATGACATTTAAACTGTTACTTTCCGTGAAAGAAGACAATGAAAGATGGTCATCAGAAATTCAAACCATCATGGTATACAGTATAGGTTTTTGTTGCCTCCCTAATGTAATTATTCCTACCTGATGTCATCACTTGTCTCCTCTATCACTGACCTCGTGTCTGTCTCCTTCACCCTTTGTCTGTGGCATTCTGCACTGTCATATGGTCAAAAAAGCATTATATATTAGTTGTAAAAATTACAGATCTTAATACAGTTTTTAAAAATAATGTTTACATGTTATTGCTTGGGATTAAGTAGCTGTTCCCTCACTTCCACCTGCATTAGACCAACCTGTTGCCTTCCCCAGTCTGTCCTGATTCCTCTGTCATCTTCTCTTCCTTCTCTCCATCCTCACAGCTGAATGACATTAATTTTGTGTTAAGTAGGTTTAAAAATACAGCAGTCAAACCACAATAGAAATTAAACTTTAATTTAAATCATCTCCTTGTTGGATAACAGTTACTGACTGTACATTTCATCTAATCTGACTTACCAGATACATCACAACACACACCACTGTAGTGATATTAAATAAGACATTTAAACTCAAGTGTCCCTCTGCCAAAAAGGTTGGTAACATGGGTCACCAACCTTTTTGAGTCTCAGGGCTATAGTGACACTGAGGACTAATTTGTCTGATACACACATAAACTTGTACAACTCATCTTTAATTAAAGAATCAATAATAATAAATGTACATATGAGTGTATAAATTGCAGCACTGGAACATAGCTGGGAACTGCCACCACAACAGTTTAGCTTGTGTTAATGTTTCCTGAGTTTTATTTAGGTCATTCTTACACTTAGTGTGTGGATGTGTGGGACATGTATAAAATATTCATAAAAATATTAAACAAATCACGTCTTTAGGGGAGGCTACATTTATTTAACAGCCAAATATGGGACGATTCCTATTAGGCTAGCTTTAGCTAACCTGAATATTTTACAACCCTCCTGTCCTGCTCATACACTGACAGTACTTACCTAATATCTTTTAACCACATTGAAAGGCTTTTTTTTCATCCTTCCAACAACTTCCTTTTCCTGTTTTGCGCCCTGGATAGTTTTTCTGCCGCTCCAAAGTCAAGTGCACGAGTGAAAAAATAAATAAATAAATAAATAACGTGCCTGTGTGCGTTCTCTAGGGGTGCGTGTTCACAGCACCTGTGTGTGAAGGGAGAGCAGAGAGATAGGAGGAGGGAGGTGAGGGAGCAGGGGGGGGGGCGCCTAAGCAGTGCTGTTTCCCTGTTATTGATCATTTCATGCAGTTAAAGAAGATGCCTGCTAGAAAAACATTTTTTCTAGAGACGGTTTTGGCGCCCCCTGTAGGGCAGCGCCCGTATGCCTTGCATAACCTGCATAGTGGCGATTTGCGACCCTGCTCCCCGCCCTCATGAATCTACTCCCCCACCCTCATGAATCTACTGCTCACCTAATGCGCATGCGTGTTTCCTCTTTCGGTTTTCCTCTGGGGCTAAGTTCAGCTAACAACAATACAACTTAACAAGTTAAAGCTGGAATTTTGGATAAGAGTCGACAGATTTGACTCCAAGCGGGACCCTCTTCATCTAACAAACTCCACACCAGTCGCTGAGTGGACAAGAACCGCGTCAACGATGTCGGACTTTGGTCCGTGATAATCAGCTGATTTACAGCAGGTAAATCAACGGTCTTAGGCCCTGTTTACACGGACACTGTGGGGGGGAAACAGAGGTTTTGGGTACGTTAATTAGATGAAAAGTTTTGCGTTGACATGGATCCACTCAAATTTTCCCCCTCCCTCATGCCCCCCCTTTCACCCACTGCGCATGCGTGCTGTTGAACCTTCACCCACGGCGCATGCGTGCTACCTCACTCTGCTGGCAATCTCAGCGTTCTTCTGGGCTAAACGTTGAGCTAACAACAAATTAACAACCAAGTTAAAGCTGATTTTGGATAATAGTCGACAGATTTGACACCAAGCGGGACCCACTTCATCTAACAAGCTGCACACCAGACGCTGAGTGGACTGTAGACCAGAGCCGAGTGACAATGAGGATGATGTCGGACTTTACTCCGTGAAAAACATGACTTACAGCAGGTAAATCAACGTTCTTAATATAATGTTTGCTTGTGTTTACTTTGATCACACAACAACAGAGTTTTTACTTATTTATTTTTCTGCCAGGTGGAGAAGCTGTCGTTCCAACAGGCGGACCGGTTCTGATGGGGTCCAGATGAAAACACAGCAAGAGTCCAGTTCATTAATGTATTAACAGTTCGGTTAACGTGTTTTTTAAAGTGTTCAGTTTAATTCTCAGTGTTTGTTTGACATACAGTTTGTGGTGCTGAATAAATAAATAAATAAAAAATAAACCTAGTGTCTTCATTTTCACAGCACGTTACGCATTATTTAAAAAACGTAATGAGTCCAGATAGATACTGTAGTCCAGATAAATTTATACATCTCCCACGCTAACATCAATACTGTTTATTATTGTTAAACTGTTATTATATAGCCCCTCCCTGGGCTGCCACCTTACCGTGGTGGGTTTGAGTGTCCCAATGATCCTAGGAGCTATGCTGTCAGGGGCTTCATGTCCCTAGTAGGGTCACCCAAGGCAGACAGGTCCTAGGTGAGGGACCAGACAAAGCGCAGCCCAAAGACCCCTTATGATGAGTTCAATTAATGGAAACAATGTTCCCTCGCCCGGACGCGGGTCACCGGGGCCCCACTCTGGAGCCAGGCCCGGAGGAGGGGCACGTTGGCGAGCGCCTGGTGGCCGGGCTTTTACCCATGGAGCTCGGCCGGGCACAGCCCGAAGAGGAGACGTGGGTCCCCCTTCCCATGGGCTCACCACCTGTGGGAGGGGCCAAAGGGGTCGGGTGCATTGTGGGATGGGTGGTGGCCGAGGGCGGGGACCCTGGCGGTCTGATCCTCGGCTACAGAAGCTGGCCATTGGGACATGGAATGTCACCTCTCTGGTGGGGAAGGAGCCTGAGCTAGTGTGTGAGGTTGAGAGGTTCCGGCTAGAAATAGTCGGACTCACCTCAACGCATGGCTCTGGCTCTGGAACCAGTTTCCTTGAGAGGGGTTGGACACTCTTCCACTCTGGAGTTGCCCCTGGTGAGAGGCGCCGAGCAGGAGTGGGCATACTTGTTGCCCCCCATCTTGGTGCCTGTACGTTGGGGTTCACCCCGGTGAACGAGAGGGTAGCCTCCCTTCGCCTACGTGTGGGGGGACGGGCTCTGACTGTTGTTTGTGCCTATGCGCCAAACGGCAGCGCAGATTACCCACCCTTTTTGGAGTCCTTGGAGGGGGTATTGGAGGGTGCGCCTCCTGGGGACTCCCTTGTTCTGCTGGGGGACTTCAACGCTCACGTGGGCAATGACAGTGAGACCTGGAGGGGTGTGGTTGGGAGGAACGGCCCCCCTGATCTGAACCCGAGTGGTGTTCTGTTGTTGGACTTCTGTGCTCGTCATGGATTGTCCATAACGAACACCATGTTCAGGCATAAGGGTGTCCATATGTGCTCTTGGCACCAGGACACCCTAGGTCGTAGTTCGATGATCGACTTTGTTGTCGTCTCATCTGATCTGCGGCCGCATGTCCTGGACACTCGGGTGAAGAGAGGGGCGGAGCTGTCAACTGACCACTACCTGGTGGTGAGTTGGCTCCGATGGTGGGGGAGGATGCCGGTCAGACCTGGCAGACCCAAACGTATTGTGAGGGTCTGCTGGGAACGTCTGGCAGAGTCTCCCGTAAGACGGAGCTTTAACTCCCACCTCCGGGAGAGCTTTGAACACGTTCCGAGGGAGGCGGGGGACATTGAGCCCGAGTGGGCCATGTTCCGCGCCTCTATTGTCGAGGCAGCTTATCAGAGTTGTGGCCGCAAGGTTGTTGGTGCCTGTCGTGGTGGCAACCCTCGAACCCGGTGGTGGACACCGGCGGTGAGGGATGCTGTCATGCTGAAGAAGGAGTCCTATTGGGCCTTTTTGGCTTGTGGGACCCCGGAAGCAGCAGATAGGTACCGACAGTCCAAGCGGCATGCGGCTCGGGTGGTTGCTGAGGCAAAAACTCGGGCGTGGGAGGAGTTCGGAGAGGCCATGGAGAATGACTTCCGTACGGCTTCGAGGCGATTCTGGTCCACCATCCGGCGTCTCAGGGGGGGAAAGCGGTACGCGACCAACACCATTTATGGTGGGGATGGCGTGCTGTTGACCTCAACTCGGGATGTTGTGAGTCGGTGGGCGGAATACTTCGAAGACCTCCTCAATCCTACTGGCACGTCTTCCACTGAGGAAGCGGAGCCTGGGGACTTTGGGTCGGGCTCTCCAATCTCTGGTGCTGAGGTCGCCGAGGTGGTTAAAAAGCTCCGCGGTGGCAAGGCTCCGGGGGTGGATGAGATTCGTCCTGAGTTCCTTAGGGCTCTGGATGTTGTGGGGTTGTGTTGGCTTACGCGACTCTGCAATATCGCGTGGACATCGGGGGCAGTTCCCTTGGATTGGCAGACTGGGGTGGTGGTTCCCCTATTCAAAAAGGGGGACCGTAGGGTGTGTTCCAACTATAGGGGATCACACTCTTAAGCCTCCCTGGTAAGGTCTATTCAGGGGTTCTGGAGAGGAGGGTCCGTCGGATAGTCGAACCTCGGATTCAGGAGGAGCAGTGTGGTTTTCGTCCTGGTCGTGGAACACTGGACCAGCTCTACACCCTCAGCAGGTCCTGGAGGGTGCGTGGGAGTTTGCCCAACCAGTTTACATGTGCTTTGTGGACTTGGAAAAGGCATTCGACCGCGTCCCTCGGGGGGTTCTGTGGGGGGTACTCCGGGAGTATGGGGTACCAGGCCCTTTGATATGGGCTGTTAGGTCCCTGTACGACCGGTGTCAGAGCTTGGTCCGCATTGCCGGTAGTAAGTCAGGCTCGTTTCCGGTGAGAGTTGGACTCCGCCAAGGTTGCCCTTTGTCACCGATTCTGTTCATAACTTTTATGGACAGAATTTCTAGGCGCAGCCAAGGTGTTGAGAGGATCCGTTTTGGTGGCCTTAGAATCGCTTCTCTGTTTTTTGCAGATGATGTGGTCCTATTGGCTTCATCATATCGTGATCTACAGCTTTCGCTGGAGCGGTTTGCAGCCGAGTGTGATGCGGCCGGGATGAGGATCAGTTCCTCCAAATCCAAGGCCATGGTCTTGAGCCGGAAAAAGGGTAGCATGCCTTCTCCAGGTCGGGGAGGAGGTCCTGCCCCAAGTGGAGGAGTTTAAGTATCTCGGGTCTTGTTCACGAATGAGGGAAAACTGGAGCATGAGATCAATAGGCGGATAGGTGCAACGTCCGCAGATCACTTTCTTGATCAGGATGGTGGTGTTGTTGCCCCAACTGAGGTTATCATTCATGTGTACACCCAAGTACTTGTAGCTGGAGACCGCTTAAACCCCAGAACCTCTTATGTTCAGAGGGTTGTAGGTGTGTTTGCTCTTTCTGAAGGCCAAAATCATCTCCTTTGTCTTCTTCACATTGAAGTGAAGGTTATTCTCTTTGCACCAACTCTCCAGGTGTTACAGCTGATCAACTTCAGCAGGATGCTTATCCTGCAGTGTGAGCTGCACAGAAGTGCAGGAGGAAGGTTTTTCTGCAACTGTGGCACAAACATGCAGCATGTGTTAAATAATTTAAAATATTTTAAATAAAAATTCCATGATGATCATGCGGCTCATCCATCAATCAGCCAATTGTGTATCATGTCCAAACTTATTTTGAAAAACCGCGACAGAGCAAGTCAGTGAAAAAGGAACCGCAAAGTAGCAAGCGACTACAGTACTGTATACAGCAAATCCATAGTAGCACTTTTTGCACTCATGTAGGGATTACTTGTAAGGCAGACAAAGACATACAGCCGTGGAAAGTATGCACATATAGTGTGTCTGTTGGGAAAAACAGACCAGCGTGATCAAATTGCATAAAACATTGTTATTCAGTATGTTAACCAATAAACAAAGGCTTGACATTACAAAGTGTTTGTCATGCCCACAAATATGGAAAGTTAGCTTTTTCCTGTCTAGACATGTCAACTACAAAAAAACAAAGCAGAAGAGGAAGAGAAGATACAGAGTACTCATAGAATTTAAAGGGGCTGGAAGCTATCCAATTTGTGGCCTTGGAATAAAAATGTAGTCTGTCTGGTGTTTGAGAACATAGATAAGAAAGCCTGCAGTCAGAAAAGCACATGTTAAAGCTGAGTATAGATACAATATATGCTTGGTTATCTCTGAGCCTCTTCACATGCGAGCAGCTGCATGCGTAGCAACAAAAGACTTGGGAATATTTTTTTCTAAGGTTTGATAGTAGTAATGGGGTCAGTACTTCTGCCAACACAGAAATGTACCTTCCCACTTTAATTCTTCTCTGACTTTCACTTTCACTTCCACGGAAACAAACACTGCCTTCCTCATGCTCTTTCTCTTGTCAAGCTCTTTGTATCTTCCCACAGTTATCACAAAGTCAGCACATGTGCTATCCACTCCATCTTTGTGGAATATTGCAGTTGAGAAGTGGATCTGCGGTTGGTGCTGAGTGCACCTATTGCAAACATTTTTTGAATTGTTTCTCACATCCTTATTTAACGTTTCAGGTATTTTAGAGGAAAAAACCAACAAGATCGCCAAGGCTGCTGTAAACCAGCACACTCATCAACAGCTCTAGTAAAAAACAGAAATGAAAGGTTCAGCCTTTAATAAAGAAATCCATATTTTCCTCCTCATTTTATGCCAGTTTAAAGGTTTGCTATTAAGCAGCATATTAATCAAATCTACATTAACCTCATGCTGACTGAGTTAACTATTATAATTATTTACTGACAGGGGACAGAAGTGAGTGGGCATGACATGCTGACTGAGTGAGAAGAAATGACTGAAAAGAAGAAGCAGAACTGAAGTACAAGGAACCCAGGGAGCTGACAAAATCAGAACACTGATCTGTTAGTGTGAGTACTCGAGGAGGTCGAGGTTGAGGTCGAAGACGTTCACAGTAGGGGATAAATGACTACATTATTTTTAATTAACATGAACTTGAGTCGACGACGACTAGTTCATGACATCATAGGAACTCAAAATGCTGTATCATGTTCGCAATTTTTTAAAAATCATAAAAAGTTATTTACGGAAAAAAAGAACAAACTTCAGGCATATATTTATGCTCCTACCATTTATCATACAGCAAAATAAGTCACAGGAAAACCAAAACTATTGTTAAGCTGTAAAAGGGAAAGAAACATGTGGCATGTAAAAAAAACAAGGCTGAGAACAGCGGGGGTGGGCAGTGGCAAACACCACCACCGCCCAGTGGTGGAGCACCTTATTATAAGATAAGATAAGATAGAACTTTATTGATCCTGCAAATTATTGTGCCAGAGTTTCAGTACAAAGGAACATACACAAGAATCACAAGATATAAAGATAACAGAGAATATAAAAATGCCAACAATTAAGTTTTAGTTACGATTATTTTTAATCGCTGTCCTTCAGTTTTTCTCATCCAAAATTGAAATCAGAAAAGTCACTTTTACTAATACTAATAATAATAATAATAAATTCAATTTATACCGCACTTTTCATTAATAAAAATCTCAAAGTGCTAGTTGTTATATCTCGTCCACCAGGTGCTTACTCTCAGTTTTTGTCTGAATTTTCAGAATTGTTAACTGGCTTACTACTAAATACTGATAAAGTCAAAAAAATGGGTGATTTCAATATTCATGTAGATGCTGAAAGTGATAGCTTAAGCATAGCTTTTAGTAATTTAATAGTTGTTTGGTTTAACCCAAAACGTCTGCACATCTTCTCATTCTTATTACACTCTTGACCAAGTTCTGACCTATGGCATAGAGATTAAGGACTTAGTACTAGTTCTTCAAAATCCTGTTCTGTCTGACAATTTCTTAATAACCTTTGAGTTTACATTAAATGACTACACAGTTACCGAGAGTAAATTTCAGCTTAGCAGGTGCTTATCAGAAAACACTGTAACCACATTTAAACAATCTCTTCCATCAGTGTTTTCCTCTGTTTTACAGAGTAATGCATCAGAGAACAGTGACTTAGATCATCTAGTTCAGTGGTTCCCAAACTTTGTTCAGATGTGTACCCCTTCTGACATCTGTCCTCCAGCCAAGCACCCTCCCTTTAAAATGTGTTTGTAAACACTGCACATATAAAATAAAATCTTAAACTGTTAATCTTTTTGCACCAAATGATATTTATTCATAAATGTCAGCATTAATGAACAACACGCTGAATTAGCTAAACATTTAGCCTGTGCAGAATGTATTTTTGTCTCCAAACCCTATGTGTCATTTTTCACCACTTTTATTGTCTGTCATACCATACCAGTTTATTTATAAAGCACTTAAAAATACAGCATCAGCCGTCCGAAGTGCTGTACAAGAACAAGAACAAGCACAAAACAATAAAAACAATCAATCTCAATCATATAAATATCAGTCTGTCCAACAGATCTCACTTGTAAATGAGTCATCATCACAGTCCCTGTGACCCACATCTTTAATCTGTCCATAAGCCAAAACTCCATTCCGGATGCTTGGAAAACAGCCTTTGTTCTTCCTTTGCTGAAGGGAGGTGACCCCACCTCACTGAACAATTATCGACCGATCTCTAAACTCTGCATCTTAGCCAAGGTTCTAGAAAAACTGATAAACTCTCAGATCAAAAATTATCTGGACTCATTTAACATCTTACCTCTCCATCAATCTGGTTTCAGGAAAAAACACAGCACAACAACTGCTTCTCTGAAGGTTCTGAATGATGTTGTTGAAGCATTGGATGCTAAGGACTATTGTGCTGCACTTTTCTTAGACCTGTCTAAAGCTTTTGACACTGTGGATCATAACATCCTGTGTCATAAGCTCTCAGAAATCGGTTTCTCTGATCACACCATCGGTTGGTTTTCTAACTATCTTTCCAATCGGAGGCAATGTGTTCAACATAACGGTACTTCTTCCAGCTATTTAACAGTTAAAAATGGTGTACCACAAGGCTCAGTTTTAGGACCCACTCTCTTTACAATCTACATAGCTAATGTAGGTCACAGCATCCCTGATGCATCCTTACATTTCTATGCTGATGATACAGTTGTTTATTGCCGAGCTAAAACAGTTGCTAAGGCTTTCCAGTTACTGCAATCTGCTTTTGACATCATCCAGTCAGATTTGTTCCGTCTCAAACTTGTCCTAAATGCTGATAAAACAAAAGGGATGTTTTTTTCAAATAGGAAGGCGGTTCCAGCAGATCCTCCTCTGATTTTATCTTCAAATGGTGTCCCTATTGAGTTTGTTGATTCCTATAAATATCTGGGTATCCTGATCGATTCACATCTCTCTTTTAAACTCCACGTGGAAAACCTAGTGAAGAAACTGAAAGTTAAACTGGGTTTCTTTTTCAGAAACAGATCATGTCTAACACTGAATGTTAGGAAACGCCTTGTATCTGTGACTTTCCTTCCCTCCATTGATTACGGTGACATTCTCTACATGAATGCTCCTACAAGCACCCTGCGGATGTTGGATGTTGTCTATCATGGTGCATCCTGCAGATGTTGGATGTTGTCTATCATGGTGCACTAAGATTCATAACTGGTTGTGATTATCGTACCCACCACTGCACCCTGTATTCACTGGTTAACTGGACATCATTAACTTCACGCAGACTCTTCCACTGGTACATTTTCATCTTTAAATCACTTCTTGGTCTGCTGCCCTCATACATCTCCTCCTACATGTCTTTGCGTGAGTGCAGCTACAGTGTGCGCTCTCAGGACATGATTACCTGCAGTGTTCCGTCAGTGAGGACTGAACTTGGAAAAAGGGCCTTCTCCTACTCCGCTCCTGCTTCATGGAATATCTTACAAAAAGATCTGAAGCTCTCGACCTTGACTTCTCTAAATGGTTTTCAGAATCTGTTGGAATCCTGGCAAAAACCAATGCAGATTTGTTCCTGTCTTTGATTTTATACATATACCTTATAATGTTTTGCTAGTTTTTTGATACTTTGTTAAAAAATATATATATATTTTTTTTTCTCTCTCTTTTGTTTTCTATTGTTTATTGTTTGTTTGTTTATTGTTTATTGTTTAAGGAAATTCTACCATTGCTGTTCATTGTTCTTTAGTTTTAGCAGGTCACTTTCGTAAATGAGCCCATGAGGTTCAAAAGATTTACCGGACTAAATAAAGGTTGAATGAATGAATGAAAGTCTTCGAGGCTCAATGTGACTTATCTGTTTAAATAAAGGTTGAATGAATATATTGCAAAACATTTATGGTGTATTAACTAACAGTTATTGAACATACTGTGTATTTAATTAAACTTGCCACAGTTTTAAGGAGAAGGGTGTGCTTGGAAGGATGTACACAACTCTTTTATGTTTGGCTTGATTTGAGACAGTCTGAGTCTTAAATTGTTCTCAACACAAAGTCTTGCTCTGTATTTTGTTTTAATATTTGTCATTACTGAGACTCCACTTTACCATACCATACCATACCATTTTATTTATAAAGCACTTTAAACAGGAACAAGTCCACACCAAAGTGCTGGACAAACAAACAAACAAGCAACAGGCAACATACACAATGAAGTACAACACAAAAAACATAAAAACACTGCAGATCAAAAATAAAATGATCAAATACAAATCAGCTGGTGTTGAAAGCAACAGAATAGTAGTGAGTCTTTAACCGGGATTTGAAAACTGCGAGGGAGGGGCCTGTTTGATGAGCAGAGGTAACTCGTTCCAGAGTCTTGGTCCTGCTACAGAGAACGCCCTGTCATCCCTGAGTTTAAGACGAGTTCCTGGAACTATTAAGAGTACCCGGTCCTCAGACCTAAAAGCACGTGGAGGGACATACGGGTGTATCAATGATAATGATGCATCACAGATAATGATGAATCCAGCTACAGACAGGAGGTGGAACATCTGGAGAGCTGGTGCAAAGAGAACAACCTTCACATGAATGTGAAGAAGACGAAGGAGATGATTGTGGACTTCAGAAGGAACAAACACACCCACACCCCACTGTATATAGGTGGATCTGCGGTGGAGGTGGTCTCCAGCTACAAATACCTGGGTGTACACATGAATGATAACCTCAGCTGGAGCAACAACACCACCAGCCTGATCAAGAAAGGTCATCAGAGACTCTACTTCCTCAGACGGCTGAGACGAGCCGGTCTGAGAAGCCCAGTCCTCACCTCGTTCTACAGGTGTGCAGTGGAGAGCGTCCTGTGCTCCAGCATCAACGTGTGGCATGGAGGCTGCACAGTTGCAGAGAGGAAAGCTCTACAGAGAGTGGTGAAGGCTGCACAGAAGTTGTTGGAGTCAGTCTCCCCACCATCACAGACATTTACACCTCCAGATGCAGAAAAAGAGCCACCTGCATCATGAAAGACCTCACTCACCCAGCACACTCACTCTTTGCACCACTCCCCTCGGGACGGAGGTTGAGGAGCATCAAATGTAGAACCACTAGACTGAGGAACAGCTTCTACCCTGAGGCTGTCAGACTCATGAATAAATAAATAATAAGAATAAACACTGCAAAATGTCACATCATGCTGATGCTGATCTGTTTCTTGTTGCTGCGTTCATCTGTGACCATCTGCTCATGTTCGTGCTGCTGTTTATAATGATGTTTTTCTACTACATTAGGGCTTAGTGTATTACTAGCTGATGTCTCTCTTAGTTAATCCTAGATGTTATTATTGTTTTTCTCTTGCATTTGTTGTTGGATGTAACTGGGACCCTGTGTACATAATCTCGTTTTCAACACATGTACTACATGCGGTGCAAATGACAATAAATTCTCTCTGACTCTGACTCTCTGACTCTGATCAAATCAGAGAGATAGGCGGGGGCGAGACTGTTCAGTGATTTGTAGACATACATGAGAATTTTGAACTGGATTCGAAGATGAACCAGTGAAGGGAGGCCAAGACTGGTGTAATGTGCTCTCTTTTGCGTGTGCTGGTTAAAAATCGGGCTGCTGCGTTCTGAACCAGTTGTAATCGTGCAATGGTGGCTTGACTGACGCCAAGCAGAAGTGAATTGCAGTAATCAAGCCTAGATGTAATAAATGTGTGTATTACTGTCTCCAGGTTATTTTGATAATATGGGCTTCAGCTTAGACAGACGCCTCAGCTGGAAAAAACAGGATTTGACGATCATGTTTACATGACTGTTGAGTTTCATGGAAGGATCCATTATCACTCCCAGATTTGTGACTTTTTGTTTTTCAGACAGGGGTAGAGCAGAACTTATAGAACTTATAGAAAAACACATTAAATACTTGAACCAAATACAGTAACCAGTCGCCTCAGCTGGAAAAAATTAACGTACAATGTACTTTCACACAAGTACGTTGTAGCAAAAGGGCATCAAAGTCTTTAAGCATGTTTGGCCAGCACAGACTGTTCTGTGCAGTCCCATCCAGAAATCTGTCAATGGCTTCTGACGTTTTTGCGGCCCGACAAGAATTTGAGCGGACAGCTTAGTCACACCCTTCTACTTTGTCAGTGCAATCATTTTGCTGAACACTAGATGGCAGCATTTAGCACAGACTGTTCTGTGCAGTCCCATCCAGAAATCTGTCAATGGCTTCTGACGTTTTTGCGGCCCGACAAGAATTTGAGCGGACAGCTTAGTCACACCCTTCTACTTTGTCAGTGCAATCATTTTGCTGAACACTAGATGGCAGCATTTACACATATAATATTTGGTTATGTGAGAAGTCGCCTCAGTCTATTTATGTGCTAGTGATGTCTGGCTCTTTTCAAACATTTTTTTCTTGCGTACCCCCTACATTCCTCTTGCGTACCCCTAGGGGTATGAGTACCATACTTTGGGAAGTACTGATCTAGTTGATAATTTTACAACTTCAATGCAAACTTCACTTGATAAAATTGCTCCGCTGAAAAAGAAAGCAATCAATCAGAGGAACTGGCTCCTTCGTTGAATTCTGAGTAAGTAGTTTAAAGCAGGCATCTTTCAGTCAACCTTTATTTAAACAGGTTAGTCCAACTGAGCCACGAGGACTCTAGAAACCAGGAAAGAAAATGGTGCTCCACTAACGTTGAAATTTTTTATTTAATTTGGAATGACAGTCTGATAACATATAAGAAAGCTATCCGTAAAGCTAGAACTTTATATTATTAATCTTTAATAGCTGAAAATAAAAATAACCCTAGGTTTCTGGTCAGTACTATAGCTAGACTAATTGAAAGTCCCATTTCTGTTGAACCACATGTATCCCTACAACTTTAAGCAGTGATGACTTCATGAGATTCTTTATAAACAAAATAATTTAAATTAGAGAGAAAATTCAAACCATGGTTCCTTTTACTACCCTAGTCCCTTGTCAGATGAGACAATTAAAAAAATGTCACTGGAACCTGATTTGTGTTTAACTGTTTTTGTCTTGTTGAGCTTTCAGAATTGTAAAAAAAAAAAAAAAGAGCCTAATCTAAACCATCCACATGTCTGCTAGATCCCATCTCAACCAGACTGTTTAAAAAAGTGTTACCCCTAATTGATGTCCACATTTTGGATCTGCTGGTTACGTACCACAGCACCTTGAGGTTGCTGCAATTAAACCTTTACTTAAGTCTGACATTGATTCAGAAATCCTAGCCAATTAACGACCTATATCTAATCTAACTTTCATCTAAAAAATTAGAGAAAATAGTTGCAGGTCAGCTGCGTGAACATCTACAAAGAAACAATCTGTTTGAAGAGTTTCAGTCAGGGTGTAGAGCTCATCATAGCACAGAAACAGCACTAGTAAAAGTCCTTAATTATATGCTGGTGAAAATTCTCAGCCGTCCAGGACATGATCAAATCAAAAAAGGCGTTCAATACAGAAACAGAGGAGGAGGTCTAAGATTTCAACTTTCTAAAACTTATGGTGCGGCCCTGGGTTTGGTCCCCAGGCGTCTCACACCTGATGAGAACAGAGGAGCCTTGTTTTGTGAATTAGACCAACAAAGACTTTGACAGGTCCCTGCTATCAATGTGTGAAGTGTGACTTGTCATTTCACATACAGTAGGATGTGTGTGTGTGTTCTGTAAGCTCTGTTTTCACACACTGAACTTTGAATGGGTCACAGGTACGTGTTATCCCAAGTATGTGGGGGTGTTAGTTTCCAATTTACATATGTTGGTGCGTGTCAATGGCTTGTCCTGTTATAAATTCTCCCTCTCACTGTCTCCTCACTGAATTGATAAAGCTCCTCGGATGAGAAGCGAAACGTCTTGTTTGTTACAAATGAAGTCCAGTTGTTCTGTATTGAACGCCTTTTCTGGTCCCTAATTATATTCTGATGGCCTAGGACAATGGACTTGTGTCCATTCTGGTCCTGTAAGACCTCAGTGCTGCATTTGATACAGTTGACCACAATATTCTACTAAAGAGAATTGAATTGAATTGAATTGAAAAGATTGTGAGAATTATAACCAGAAATCTTTATTGTCACCCTTCTGGTATATTGTTTTCTCAAATGAAGCTACTGAAATTCTATGATTTGGTCGATTACAACATTTTGTTACTCATGTACAGAGCACATAATAATATACTACCATCAAATATTCAAAGTTTTTTTGTGAAAAGAACAAGCTGTTACAATCTTAAGGGTAAAGATGTGTTTGTCAAACCACAGTTCAGAACAAGTTTGAAGGGAAGAACTACAGTAATACAAGGCGTAACATTGTGGAATAATTTAATGCCAGTATTTAAAGAAGCTAAATCAATTTCTGTATTTAAGAAAATTGTCAAAGTTGAATTGTTAAACAAATATGATTGAATGTAACTGAGTAATCCATATATTGTTGGTTAAACGAGTTGTTTACTTATTTTGTTATTAGAGAGCAATTACAGTAGTTTGTATTAGATAGATAGGAGCAGATTTAATAAAATATTTTCTTCATCTGCTACCTTTTCATTTTACACCTTATATGTTTTTTATTCTTTTCATTTGCTTGTCATTTGTTGTATCAGATTTTGTAAAATGAATGAACTTAAACAAAAACAAAAAAGTGATAATATACAGGAACAGCTCTAAAATAGTTTAAATCATATTTAGCTGAAATATTCCAGTTCCGTACGGCTTCGAGGCGTTTCTGGTCCACCATCCGGCGTCTCAGGGGGGGAAAGCGGTACGCGACCAACACCATTTATGGTGGGGATGGCGTGCTGTTGACCTCAACTCGGGATGTTGTGAGTCGGTGGGCGGAATACTTCGAAGACCTCCTCAATCCTACTGGCACGTCTTCCACTGAGGAAGCGGAGCCTGGGGACTTTGGGTCGGGCTCTCCAATCTCTGGTGCTGAGGTCACCGAGGTGGTTAAAAAGCTCCGCGGTGGCAGGGCTCCGGGGGTGGATGAGATTCGCCCTGAGTTCCTTAGGGCTCTGGATGTTGTGGGGTTGTGTTGGCTTACGCGACTCTGCAATATCGCGTGGACATCGGGGGCAGTTCCCTTGGATTGGCAGACTGGGGTGGTGGTTCCCCTATTCAAAAAGGGGGACCGTAGGGTGTGTTCCAACTATAGGGGGATCACACTCTTAAGCCTCCCTGGTAAGGTCTATTCAGGGGTTCTGGAGAGGAGGGTCCGTCGGATAGTCGAACCTCGGATTCAGGAGGAGCAGTGTGGTTTTCGTGCTGGTCGTGGAACACTGGACCAGCTCTACACCCTCAACAGGGTCCTGGAGGGTGCGTGGGAGTTTGCCCAACCAGTTTACATGTGCTTTGTGGACTTGGAGAAGGCATTCGACCGCGTCCCTCGGGGGGTTCTGTGGGGGGTACTCCGGGAGTATGGGGTACCAGGCCCATTGATATGGGCTGTTAGGTCCCTGTACGACCGGTGTCAGAGCTTGGTCCGCATTGCCGGCAGTAAGTCAGGCTCGTTTCCGGTGAGAGTTGGACTCCGCCAAGGTTGCCCTTTGTCACCGATTCTGTTCATAACTTTTATGGACAGAATTTCTAGGCGCAGCCAAGGTGTTGAGAGGATCCGTTTTGGTGGCCTTAGAATCTCTTCTCTGTTTTTTGCAGATGATGTGGTCCTATTGGCTTCATCAGTTCGTGATCTACAGCTTTCGCTGGAGCGGTTTGCAGCTGAATGTGATGCGGCCGGGATGAGGATCAGTTCCTCCAAATCCGAGGCCATGGTCTTGAGCCGGAAAAGGGTAGCATGCCTTCTCCGGGTCGGGGAGGAGGTCCTGCCCCAAGTGGAGGAGTTTAAGTATCTCGGGGTCTTGTTCACGAATGAGGGAAAACTGGAGCGTGAGATCGATAGGCGGATAGGTGCAGCATCCGCAGTGAAGCGGGCGCTGTACCGGTCTGTCGTGGTGAAGAGAGAGCTGAGTCGAAAGGCAAAGCTCTCAATTTACCGATCGATCTACGTTCCCACCCTCATCTATGGTCATGAGCTTTGGGTTATGACCGAAAGAACAAGATCTCCGATACAAGCGGCTTCATGTAGAGGTCGGTCTCTGCGACACCGTCCTGGACTGGTTCAAATCTTTCCTCTCCAATAGGCTGGAATGTGTTAGTCTTGGCAGCGCCACGTCCCAGACAGTCTGTGTCTCCTGTGGTGTCCCTCAGGGGTCGGTTCTGGGGCCCCTGCTGTTTTCCCTTTACATGCTGCCTTTAGGTCAAATTATTAATCAGTTCAACATTTCTTTTCACTGTTATGCCGACGATACACAGCTTTACATCAGGACTGGAGCATCCTCATCTTCCACCTTGTCATCTCCATCTTCACTCACTGCCCTCTCTGCCTGCCTGGAGGCAATTAGGGCATGGATGAATCAGAACTTTCTTCAATTAAACTGCTCCAAGACTGAGGCCATACTGATTGGCACCCCTCACCAGGTACAAACATCTCCTATAACAACACTTTCCTTTTCTGGACAAGACATCCCCCTCTCCACCTCTGTTACTAATCTTGGAATAAAAATGGACTCCATCTTACATTTGAAAATCACATTAAGCTTCTGTTTAAAACTTGCTTCTTCCATCTTCGAAACATCTCCAGACTTCGCCCATCCCTAACTTTTTCCGATGCTGAGAAGCTCGTCCATGCTTTTGTCTCCTCCAGGCTCGACTACTGCAACTCCCTGTTTGTTGGAATCCCTGGCAAAAACCTTCAGAAACTTCAATATATTCAAAACAGTGCAGCAAGGATCTTGTTGAGAGTTTGTAAATTTGAACATATTACGCCCATTCTCCATAACCTTCATTGGCTTCCTGTCGCCTACAGAATTCAGTACAAAACTGCTCTCATTACACATCAATGCTTACATGGAACTTCACCAGATTATCTGAAGGATATTCTCATTCCATACTCATCCACCCGTTCGCTGCGGTCACAGAACAGTAATCTCCTTCACATTCCGAGAACCAAATTCATTCATTCATTCAACCTTTATTTAGTCAGGTAAATCTTTTGAACCTCAAGGGCTCATTTACGAAAGCGACCTGCTAAAACTAAAGAACAATGAACAGCAGTGGTATAATTTCCTTAAACAATAAACAATAAACAAACAAACAATAAACAATAGAAAACAAAAGAGAGAAAAAAACAAAAGAAAGTTTTTTTTTTTTTTTTTTTTTTTACAAAGTATCAAAAAACTAGCAAAACATTATAAGGTAGACGTATAAAATCAAAGACAGGAACAGATCTGCATTGGTTTTTGCCAGGATTCCAACAGATTCTGAAAACCATTTAGAGAAGTCAAGGTCGAGAGCTTCAGATCTTTTTGTAAGATATTCCATGAAGCAGGAGCGGAGTAGGAGAAGGCCCTTTTTCCAAGTTCAGTCCTCACTGACGGAACACTGCAGGTAATCATGTCCTGAGAGCGCACACTGTAGCTGCACTCACGCAAAGACATGTAGGAGGAGATGTATGAGGGCAGCAGACCAAGAAGTGATTTAAAGATGAAAATGTACCAGTGGAAGAGTCTGCGTGAGGTTAATGATGTCCAGTTAACCAGTGAATACAGGGTGCAGTGGTGGGTACGATAATCACAACCAGTTATGAATCTTAGTGCACCATGATAGACAACATCCAACATCCGCAGGGTGCTTGTAGGAGCATTCATGTAGAGAATGTCACCGTAATCAATGGAGGGAAGGAAAGTCACAGACACAAGGCGTTTCCTGACATTCAGTGATAGACATGATCTGTTTCTGAAAAAGAAACCCAGTTTAACTTTCAGTTTCTTCACTAGGTTTTCCACGTGGAGTTTAAAAGAGAGATGTGAATCAATCAGGATACCCAGATATTTATAGGAATCAACAAACTCAATAGGGACACCATTTGAAGAAAAAATCAGAGGAGGATCTGCTGGAACCGCCTTCCTATTTGAAAAAAACATCCCTTTTGTTTTATCAGCATTTAGGACAAGTTTGAGACGGAACAAATCTGACTGGATGATGTCAAAAGCAGATTGCAGTAACAGGAAAGCCTTAGCAACTGTTTTAGCTCGGCAGTAAACAACTGTATCATCAGCATAGAAATGTAAGGATGCATCAGGGATGCAGTGACCTACATTAGCTATGTAGATTGTAAAGAGAGTGGGTCCTAAAACTGAGCCTTGTGGTACACCATTTTTAACTGTTAAATAGCTGGAAGAAGTACCGTTATGTTGAACACATTGCCTCCGATTGGAAAGATAGTTAGAAAACCAACCGATGGTGTGATCAGAGAAACCGATTTCTGAGAGCTTATGACACAGGATGTTATGATCCACAGTGTCAAAAGCTTTAGACAGGTCTAAGAAAAGTGCAGCACAATAGTCCTTAGCATCCAATGCTTCAACAACATCATTCAGAACCTTCAGAGAAGCAGTTGTTGTGCTGTGTTTTTTCCTGAAACCAGATTGATGGAGAGGTAAGATGTTAAATGAGTCCAGATAATTTTTGATCTGGGAGTTTATCAGTTTTTCTTGAACCTTGGCTAAGATGCAGAGTTTAGAGATCGGTCGATAATTGTTCAGTGAGGTGGGGTCACCTCCCTTCAGCAAAGGAAGAACAAATGCTGTTTTCCACAGGGAAATGATGCTCTCTTCTGTCTCTGTGCTGTCTGGGGAGGTGAACTGCCGGGAGAGTGCGTCAGGTTTGATGTTCTTTGAACCGGGTCTGTAAGTTAAGATGTAGTTGAAACGGTTAAAAAACAAAGACCAACGTGCTTGTCTGGGAGTTAACCGCTTCGCATCCCTGAGGTACGTGAGATTCTTGTGATCGGTCCATATTAGAAAAGGGGCTACCGTGCCTTCCAACCAGTGACGCCACTCTTCTAATGCCAACTTGACGGCCAGTAGCTCCCGATTTCCCACATCATAGTTCTTTTCAGCAGGGGATAAACGTTTAGAAAAAAACGCACATGGGTGTACCTTATTGTCCGTTGGAGACCTTTGGGAGAGTACAGCTCCAACTCCTGAGTCCGAGGCATCCACTTCCAGGATGAATTGGCGCTTGGGATCTGGGTGACACAAAACTGGTGCTGAGGAAAACAATGATTTGAGTTTGTTAAATGCGGCATTGGCCTCAGGGTTCCACTTGAAAACTATGTTAGTGGATGTTAGTTGGGAGAGAGGAGAAGCAATTCGGCTGTAGTCTTTTATGAACCTTCTATAAAAGTTGGCAAACCCAAGGAAACGCTGGAGCTGTTTCCTGGAGTCAGGAACTGGCCAGTTTACCACAGCCTCAATCTTAGCTGGGTCAGTTCTGTAACAGCCCCC
>JBBPBX010011898.1:11179-26529 GCA_038048925.1 Garcialebias charrua | reverse complement strand
TTGGACCTCACATCCGCTTTCGACACCATTGACCATGAGATCCTCATTGCTAGGTTGGAGCAGTGGGTGGGCATCTCAGGATCAGCCCTAAACTGGTTCAGATCCTACCTCTCTGACAGGTCTTTTTGTGTGTCCATCAATGATTTTACTTCTGCAGTGGCGGCTCTTAAATGGGGGGTTCCGCAGGGGTCCATCCTGGGTCCTCTCTTGTTCTCCTTATACCTGCTGCCACTCGGTGCTATCTTCCGGAAACACAATATACCTTTCCACTTCTACGCTGATGACTGTCAAATCTACTTCCCCCTAAGACAAAATGGTACAGGCTCTATTCAACCTCTGCTCGACTGCCTGGCTGACATCAGGGACTGGATGGCTTTAAATTTCTTAAGCTTCAATGATAAGAAGTCTGAAGCCATATTGTTCCTTCCCAATGACACAACCTCAAACCACTGCATTGACCTGTCTGCTCTACCCCTGTCAGAAAAACAAAAAGTCAAAAATCTGGGAGTGATAATGGATCCTTCCATGAAACTCAACAGTCATGTAAACATGATTGTCAAATCCTGTTTTTTCCAGCTGAGGCGTCTGTCTAAGCTGAAGCCCATATTATCCAAAAAGCACCTGGAGACAGTGATTCACGCATTCATTACATCTAGGCTTGATTACTGCAATTCACTTCTGTTTGGCGTCAGTCAAGCCACCATTGCACGATTACAACTGGTTCAGAACGCAGCTGCCCGATTTTTAACCAGCACACGCAAAAGAGAGCACATTACACCAGTCTTGGCCTCCCTTCACTGGCTACCGGTTCATCTTCGAATCCAATTCAAAATTCTCATGTATGTCTACAAATCGCTGAACAGTCTCGCCCCCGCCTATCTCTCGGATCTGATACACCCATATGTTCCTCCACGTGCTTTGAGGTCAGAGGATCAGGTACTCTTAATAGTTCCAGAAACTCGCCTTAAGCGCAGGGGTGACAGAGCGTTCTCTGTAGCAGGCCCAAGACTCTGGAACGAGTTACCGCTGCTCATCAAACAGGCCCCCTCCCTCTCGGTTTTCAAATCCCGGTTAAAAACTCACTACTACTCCATCGCTTTCAATGCCAGCTGATGTGTACTGGATCGTTTGATTTATGATCTGCAATGTTTTTATGTTTTTCGTGTTGTACTTCATTGTATGTGTTGCCTGTTGCGTGTTTGTTTGTCCAGCACTTTGGTGGACTTGTTCCTGTTTAAAGTGCTTTATAAATAAAATGGTATGGTATGGTATGGTAATCAATGGAGGGAAGGAAAGTCACAGATGCAAGGCGTTTCCTAGCATTCAGTGTTAGACATGATCCGTTTCTGAAAAAGAAACCCAATTTAACTTTCAGTTTCTTTACTAGGTTTTTTGGGTTTTTTTGGTGCTGCATAAGAGATTTATGTTGATGCAGTATGAGAGGACATGGAAGTAGTTAACGGATGGACGTGGGGTGCAGAGGAAAGACTGAGATGGAGGAGGATGACTCGCTGTGGTGACTCCTGAAGAGGGAAAACCCGAAAGAAGAAGAAAGAGGATTTTTTTGTTTGTTGTTGCTGTTGCATTTAGGTCCTGAATGATAATAATGATAAGTACTGTACAAATCTAAAAAAAATTTTAAAAAAAAACCACTGTATTTCAATTGAATAGTGAAGTGGTTCTAAGACTGGTGACCGCAGACCCTTAAAATACAAACCGGATTCCAAAAAAGTTGGGACACTAAACAAATTGTGAATAAAAACTGGATGCAAAGATGTGGAGATGGCAAATGGCAATATTTTATTTGTAATAGAACATAGATGATCAAAAGTTTAATTTGAGTAAATGTAACATTTTCAAGGAAAAATATGTTGATTCAAAATTTCAGTGTCAACAAATCCCAAAAAAGTTGGGACAAGTAGCAATAAGTGGCTGGAAAAAGGAAATTGAGCATATAACGAACAGCTGGAAGACCAATTAACACTAATTAGGTCAATTGACAACATGATTGGGTATAAAAAGAGCTTCTCAGAGTGTCAGTGTCTCTCAGAAGCCAAGATGGTAAGAGGATCACCAATTCCACCATTGTTGCGCAGAAAGATAGTGCAGCAATACCAGAATGGTGTTACCCAGCGTAAAATAGCAAAGACTTTTAAGTTATAATAATAATAATAATAATTAATTCAATTTATAACGCACTTTTCATTACTGAAAATCTCAAAGTGCTACACATATATTGAATGCTACACACATTCATAAACCGGTGGCGGCAGACTACCATGCAAGGTGCTTTCCAGTCCTACCGGGAGCAACTCAGGGTTAAGTGTCTTGCCCAAGGACACAACGACACATGGTGCGGGTCCCGGGAGTCGAACCGCCAACTTTCCGATCGGGAGACGACTGCCATTACCACTACACCACGGCCGCCATCATTAACCGTGCATAACATCATCAAAAGATTCAGAGAATCTGGAACAATCGCTGTGCGTAAGGGTCAAGGCCGTAAAACTCTACTGATGCTTGTGATCTCCGGGCCCTTAAACGTCACTGCACCTGAAACAGGAATGCCACTGTCAAGGAAATAACAGAATCAGAGTCAGAGTCAGAGAGTCTTTATTGTCATTTGCACCGCATGTGGTACATGTGATGAAAACGAGATTATGTACACGGGGTCCCAGTTACATCCAACAACAAATGCAAGAGAAAAACAGTAATAACATCTAGAATTAACTAAGAAACATCAACTAGTAATACACTAAGCCCTAATGTAGTGGAAAAACATCATTATAAACAGCAGCACGAACATGAGTCTGTATGAGCAGATGGTCACAGATGAACACAGCAACAAGAAAACAGATCAGCATCAGCATGATGTGATATTTTGCAGTGTTTATTCTTATTATTTATTTATTCATGAGTCTAACAGCCTCAGGGTAGAAGCTGTTCCTCAGTCTAGTGGTTCTACATTTGATGCTCCTCAACCTCCGTCCTGAGGGGAGTGGGGCAAAGAGTGAGTGTGCTGGGTGAGTGAGGTCTTTCATGATGCAGGTGGCTCTTTTCCTGCATCTGGAGGTGTAGATGTCTGTGATGGTGGGGAGACTGACTCCAACATCTTCTGTGCAGCCTTCACCACTCTCTGTAGAGCTTTTCTTTCTGCAGCTGTGCAGCCTCCATGCCACACGTTGATGCTGGAGCACAGGACGCTCTCCACTGCACACCTGTAGAAGGAGGTGAGGACTGGGCTGCTCAGACCAGCTCGTCTCAGCCGTCTGAGGAAGTAGAGTCTCTGATGACCTTTCTTGATCAGGCTGGTGGTGTTGTTGCTCCAGCTGAGGTTATCATTCAAGTGTACACCCAAGTATTTGTAGCTGGAGAATGGAGAATGGGCTTCCAGAAAGCATTGTCAGTGAACACAATCCACCGTGCCATCCGCCGTTGCCAGCTGAAACTCTACAGTGCAAAGAGGAAGCCATTTCTAAGCAAGCTCCACAAGCTCAGACGTTTGCACTGGGCCAGGGGTCATTTAAAATGGAGTGTGGCAAAATGGAAGACTGTTCTGTGGTCAGATGAGTCACGATTTGAAGTTCTTTATGGAACACTGGGACGCCATGTCATCCGGACCAGAGAGGACAAGGATAGCCCAAGTTGTTATCAACGCTCCGTTCAGAAGCCTGCATCACTGATGGTATGGGGTTGCATGAGCGCTTGTGGCATGGGCAGCTTGCATGTCTGGAAAGGCACCATTAATGCAGAGAACTATGTTCAGGTTCTAGAACAACATATGCTCCATCTAGACGTCATCTCTTTCAGGGAAGACCCTGCATTTTTCAACAAGATAATGCCAGACCACATTCTGCAGCAATCACAACATCATGGCTACGTAGGAGAAGGATCCGGGTACTGAAATGTCCAGCCTGCAGTCCAGATCTTTCACCTATAGAGAACATTTGGTGCATCATAAAGAGGAAGGTGCAACAAAGAAGGTCCCCAGACGTCTGTTGAGTGTTGTAAGAAGAAGGGGGATGCCACACAGTGGTAAAAATGGACTTGTACCAACTTTTTGGGGATTTGTTGACGCCATGAAATTTTGAAACAACATATGTTTCCCTTAAAATGATACACTCTCTCAATTTAAACTTTTGATCTGTGATTTGTGTTCTATTCTGAATAAAATATTAGATGTTGGCACCTCCATATTTTGCATTCAGTTTTTATTCACAATTTGTTTAGTGTCCCAACTTTTTTGGAATCCGGTTTGTAGACCAAAATGCAGGAAATAACATTCACTTTATTCAATATATTCTACCCCAACTAAAAGTACCCCATAAGCATTTATAAATCAAAATGCCATAATTCTAAATAGGACTAGGCCTGTCATAATAACAAATTTTGCTGGGCAATTAATTGTCTCAGAAATTATTGCGATAAATGATAATATTGTTTGAAATTTGACAATAATTCATAATTATTGTCAAATAAAAATAAATGTTTTAATTTGTTTTTGCATGTAGTACCTTTTTTGACCACCGATGGCAGTATAAGACTGTTTACACCACATATGTCAAAGTGCCGGCCTGCGGGCCAGATCAGGCCCGCAAATTAATTATTTATGGCCCCCTGGATGATATTTAATTACTATTAGAAACGGTCCGCTGGCCACAGCCGCCCGCTAGTGTTTTGCACACACCAACACCACATTCCCCACAATGCAACGGTCGTAGGGGTGGGGCCGATCCGATCCGGAGTCGTGTCTCATGAACCCAGAGTAATAAGACCCGCCTCACGTCACATTCAGGAAATCCATTTCATAGTTTGCAGCCAGCTACAACGTGCGGACTGAGTGAGTAGCACTTTAGCTAACAGCTAGCCAACTTTTCATCGTAACATGTCCGCTGTGTGGAAGTATTTTACACTAAACACCACAAGACAGCAACGTGCAATGTCTGCAGAGCCATAGCACCACATTAAACTGCAGTCAAGTTAGTTTTACGTTGGACATTTGAGCTCTGGGTCTTCAGCGGGACGCCACTCTAGCTGAACCGAAACAGGGAGACAGACCGCGGCCAGCTGCGTCCAGTCCGACCCGCTGTCTGACCGTCTCGTAGGAGGGACAGGCTGAGAGCGGCTGACCAAAATCAGAGCGCCTGCTGCTTATTGAACAATAAAAACACACCGCTGAAGGCATGGAGCTAAGATGTTCATCGAGAAGTTGCTAAACTTCATCATAATTAATGACCAACAGCTATCAGCTGTAGAAAATGAAGGATTTCGCAGCTTGATACTTGCAGCCAACAGTAAACAATCATAAAAAGCATATTAATTAAAAAACTGTATTAAAAAAACAAAACATAAACAGCTACATTATAAAACAATGTAAAATACTAAAAGCAGGAACATGTCTGTGTTGATTTATGCCAAGAACTTAGCAGATGTAAAGCTATTTAATATTTAATTTAATTTATTTATTCATTAAAAGAGACTAAATAAAACAAATTAATCAAAAAGAAAACATTGAATGAAAAGAGTGCAGAAAGAAGAAAAAAATTTTTATATCACCCCCTTATAATAAACAATGAACCAGTCCGGCCCTTGGCTTGTAGCAAATTTGTTTTTTTGGCCCACGGTGTATTTGACTTTGACACCCCTGGTTTACACCGAAGGATGGATAGTGAGGGAGCGAGCAGCGTGTCTCTTTAAGAAAAATGGGAGGGAGGCCCCTGGACGTGACAAGGACAGCCTCTCTTCGGTTCTCAAAATGGCGGATGCTCGGTGTGGTTGGAGCTCTTTAGCATAGCGTTTTTCACACCGTTTTTAATGTCAAATCAGTAAACAAGTTCTCAGCTTCTTTTTGCAGAGAAAAACAACCTTTTACACGAAGGCACGGGTGTCACTATGAATTTGAGCTACGGCAAGTCTGAGGTTTTTGTCCGAGGTCAGCCTGTTAGCCTAGCTTCTCAGCTTATCTGCTTTTAACAATCCAAAAATGCGATTTGGGACTTTTAAAATAGATTTAAAGAGAAAAGAGAAAGGAGGGGTCAGTGAAGAGCACCGGAGTTGATCCTTTTGTCATCCAGTGTCAGTACTGAGAGAGACACGAAGAAACGATAAAGCCGATAATGAAAATGAGGTAGATAATTTTCATTTATCATGTGATTACCAGTAATTGATTTATTGACTATTGCGACAGGCCTAAATAGGACGCTTCAAAACAATAAGTCTGAAACCAGTGGAAATGTTAAAAGAGACAAACGGTTTTTAATCTTTTAATTAAAAAAATACTGATAAACTTGTGAACGTGCAAGTATTGAAGCCAACAAACATATAATGCAATTGTTATTAGGTGTTCTCATTTGAAGAGGTCATCAAGTTCGGTTAATGTTTACACTGCCTGGCCAAAAAGAAGTCACCACCAAAAAACAAAGGTCACACACTAATATTTCGTTGGACCGCCTTTATCTATGATTACAGCATGCATTCTCTGTGGCATTGTTTTGATAAGCTTCTACAATGTCACAAGATCTATTTCCATCCAGTGTTGCATTAATTTTTCACCAAGATCTTGCATTGATGACGAGGCACTAGGCATGATGGGTGCATCACTTCACCTGCCTCTCTTCTCACCCTGATGTGCCCATCACTCTGGAACAGGGTAAATCTGGACTCATCAGACCACATGACCTTCTTCCATTGCTCCAGAGTCCAATCTTTATGCTCCCTAGCAAATTGAAGCCTTTTTCCCCCAGTTAGCCTCACTGATTAGTGGTTTTCTTAAGGCTACACAGCTGTTCAGTCCCAATCCCTTGAGTTCCCTTCATATTGTGCATGTGGAAATGCTCTTACTTTCATTATTAAACTTAGCCCTGAGTGCTACTGTTGTTTATATTCGATTTGATTTAACCAAATGTGTAAGTGATCACACAAGTAAGTGGCCAAGGTTGGCCAGAGGCGAGAGTCCTGAAATGATGACAGAATGTTTATTCAGCTGTGCTCCTCTGAAAAGTCCGTGGAATTCCTCAGCAGCAGGTCTGGGAGGGGGATGAGAGCATCTGGTTTACAAAACTTCTCAGGCGTGTTGAGATAAGACGGCCTATCAAGGCTAGTCGGGGAGCCGAATGTCAGATAAACACGATTGTTTTGGGAACAGGCAGAACTTTTATGACATCTACCTTCAGTCTGTGTCGGTCCACTCGCTTCCGAAAATGTCCAAATTAAAATGACCAAACAAATGGAACGTGCCTCAGAAAATCCCTAAGATGTAATCCATTCAGCCAAAAGTCTGGTTTCTCGAGACATGAACCAAGCCATCATGTAAGGCAGGCAGCCTGACCAGGTCCAGATTAGCCGCCGACGTCTTCCTTTTATGTTGATAGACCAGGAACCAGCCAAATCCAAAAAGCAGGAACCAGTTATCATAAATCCAATTAAATATGCGTCCTTAAGATCCACAGATGACAGCAGAGATAGACACGTCATCAAGTCTTCCAAGTCGATGAGATATCCAGCTGTGTGCATGCCAACAGGGCAAATCGGCTCGCCTACAGCCTGTCTTCTTGTTGAAGAAATGTTATCAGTTGTGTTGAGGGACCAACTGACCAAATTGAAGTCCATAGTTATGATTCGGAAGATTTTGTAGAAGAGAAGCTCTCAGACAGTTTCACAGACAAGACAAAGCAAAAGCAAAGCGGAGACCGAGAGGAGACGTCCTACCCTTGGGAAGAGCAAGTGAGAAGATTTTAGTACCGTAGTTTCTACAATCTCCTTAGATGTTTTCTCTGCTTGATGCATGTCAATGATTTGACCCTTCTCAAACAGACAAACATATTTTCCACAACCACACAATGCGTCTTTCAACATGGTTGTTTAAGAAATGAGAAGCAACTCATTGCAGCAGTTGGGGTTAAATAACTTGTTGCCAGCTGAAAGATAATCGTCCATGCAGTAATTATCCAATAGGAGGCGTGTACTGATTTGCTTAGTTAAATCAAGGTGGCAACTTTTTTTTGGCCAGGCAGTGTATTTCTACACTGTTCCTCCTCTACCACCTGACTACTCAACAGAGAGGTGAATGTCACACTGCCATAAAGTGTGTGGATGTTGTTGTATAACACTTTTATGAGTACAAATACAAGTACAAACATACGCCATCGGACCCCAATCCGTTTCAGATTGCATCCCTAACCCAATCGAATTGTCAAACCCACAAGACCTAAAGGAACTGATCAACAAACATTGATGTTCCTGGAACAATATCCGACAAAAACACGAAGACACAAGTTACCTGAACATAAGAATGTTGTATTTATTACCCATTACCATAAAAGGTTGGTGTGCATGTTTGTTTGTCTGTCAATTAGAAAATATTTACTTAATCACTAGACAGATTTTATTGAAACTCTCCATAGTGATCTTTGGAGGTACATCTACAACTGATTACTGGACTCAACCTGATTCAAGATGGCCACCACAGCTAATTGATCTTAGCAAACCTAAAAAGGACTACAACTCAACTGACTGTGCAATGTTTTTTGTTCAAATCTTTGACATTCAGTGCTGTGGGTATGAATTCAAGGAATTATATTTTTTAACAGTAATCCTATCAATCAATGTGATCAATCATCACAATCGGTAGAGCTGTTGCCTCTCATCTATAAGGTCGCTGGATCAAATCCAGGGTGGAGTTTGCAAGTTCTCTCTGTGCATGCCTGGGTTTTCTCCGGGTACTCTAGTTTACTCCCACAGACCAAAAACATGCATTTTAGGTTAATTGGTAACTTTAACCTCCTAGGACCTGGCATCCACATATACAAAAGTTCAGGTCTTAGGAGGTTAAATTGTTCCTAGGTGTGAGTGAGAGAGCGATTGGTTGTTTGTCTCATTTGTCTCTATGAGTCCCTGTGATGGACATGAGACCTGTCCAGGATGTACCCCGTCTCTTGCCCAGTGACTGTTGGACATGGGCACCTGTGATCCCTGTGACCTGAATAGGAAGAAGCATGTAAAATAAAGGGGACCACAGATAGGTTTTTAAAATTTTTATGGTATGTCTTTGGGGTTACCAGACAGTGTTCATTCAGTCCAAAAACATGCATGTTAGGCTGATTGGTAACTCTAAATTGACCCTGGGTGTGAGTGAGACAGGTCCCTCTTGTAAATGAGTCCCCGTGGCTCAACGAGGCTAGCCTGTATAAATAAAGGTTGAATGAATGAAAAAAAAAAGAAAATGGATGGATGGATGGATGACTGAAAGACAGGAAGGAAATACAGTGTTACACTTCCTGGAATTTAGCTAATTTCTTTTTGATACCAATAAAACAATATCAACTAATATATGTATGCAGGTAATGAAACAACACAGAACAGATGTTATATGAATGTAGTAAATCAATTTTTGGCTGGTCCACTTCTCTCTTGTCAGTGGTAACCTCACTGTCAGTGGTCTGCCCTCTAGTGGTTAATGTTTCCCCAACACAGTGTCAGTCAGAAACTCTGAGCCAGAGACATGCACACTGTTGTCTCAATAGTCAGCATGACACATACATGACAAATAAGATATAAACAACAAACTCTAGTGTCAAACATTTTTCCCAATCCTCTATAGAGACCCTCCCTTTCCTTCCAGTAGAGCTGTGAATGCAGGGAACAGTGGGGGTTTCCTAAACAAATGGTGCACTTTTCCTTCCTAAGTAGTGCACACTCCTCCCAGCCTATTGTTTCGTTTCAGCTAATCAGACTGAACTGCTGACTAAAACAGATTTGGTTTCTACACAACTAAAATCCACATAACATTTTTTTTTTTAAATATATTCTGGATGTAATAATCGAACTGCAGTTTGGCTCTCGGGTGTTACCAAACATTCTCAGATGTACGTCCATCTGGAAAATCCAGCTATCACTGTGCAAGGTGGGGGACACCCTGGACAGGTCTCCATTCTATCACAGAGACAAATGAGACAACCACTGACTCTCTCACTCACATCTAGGGACAATTTAGAGTCACCAGTCAGCCTAACATGCATGTTTTTGGTCTGTGGAAAGAAACTGGAGTTCCGTACCTGGAGAAAACCCACGCATGCACGGAGAGAACATGCAAACTCCACTCAGAAAGGTTCCTGGCTGGGAATCGAACTGGCAACCTTCTCGCTGAGAGGCAGCAGGTCTACCAAATGAGCCACCGTGCCTCTCCATTTTCAGACAATGTCGAGAATTTACTGGGAATAAATTTGTTTATACATTGTTGACTATTTATTTTTTAAACTTTAGTACCTGTAATTTATTTTCTGATCACGTCATTTTATATCTGCTACTTTTAAAAAGTCACAACAATTTTTATTTGATTTATAAAGGGTAATAACAATAATAATAATTTACGGTTTATAAAGTAAGATGAATAAAAATAGCTTTCCTTAAAGGAATGCATACTGCCTATTGTCTCGAATGCCAAAGTTTTACAAAAAGACAAGATCACCTTTAATGTTTTGAACCACTTCCGCCATGGCTACCTCAGAGGAGTCGACGGGGGAGAGGGTGGACTCCAGAAACCATCTTATAACCATCAACGGCTAGGCCTACTATGTGCTTGTGCTACTAATGGGACTGAGTTTGTTGTGGCTCCTCAGACTGATGAAGTCCTTTGGATGAGAGACAAAACGTTTCAACAAAAAAAGAAACGGTCCAGAGGGCCTGACTTAACTTTGCTGGACTTGACTGACAAGATCTCTTAACTTTCAGAGTTTGTGAAGAGCATACCTTTCAGCTTCTACCACTACAAACTTTTAGCTCAATATTTATAAAATTGTAAGAGTTATAGTCAAATGTCTGTGTTAGCTAAGGTTAATAAGCTGTGACAGCCATCTTGTCTCAACTTGACCCCAGAAATTAATCAGCTGTAGATGTACATCCAATAAATGTTTTCTTAGAAGTTCATTGAATTCCATTTACTGGTTTAGTGGTATTGCCCAGACATTTGGAAGTTTAAGCCAAAATAAATAAATAATAAAAATAACACACACACAAATTGTATGTGCACAGTTTGTGTTGTTGAGTCCGATCTTATCATTTCAGTATGGCATTATGGTTAATATATACCGTAATTGTCTACAATGCTCACTAGGCCATATTAAACTTTAATTGATTAAACTTCCCAAATCTGGGAAGTACAAAAACAATTCGCCTTATCAGATTTTGAACTAAAGTGTTTTACCTTCAATCTGTTGGTTTAGGCATTGATGGTTTTGGTGAGTTATTAGCGATAAGATAAACATTCCACATCTTATCAGTGTTTGCTGCACAGATGAAGCTGTCCTGCACAGACACGCCAAATAACAACTGGAAATTATCTAGTAACTAATACAAAAGTTGTTAACAGAATTTTACTTTAATGCAACAGATGTTCCAGTTTTAGCCATTTTTTGTTCCCAAGTTCTGCAGGGTGAAGATTCAACACAAACTGCTGGCTTCCTTAGATAAATAACTTTTTACTAACTTTTATAATGTATGTGAATGTTTCTGTTCAGTGCCCTGAGACGACTCTGTTGTGACTTGGCTCTATAGAAATGAACTGAAATTAATTGAATGATGACGGCCCTCTTGATTTGGGTCTTCCAAAAGTTAATTAGTTGTAAAAGTACATCCAATGGTTAATTTTTGAAAGTTGTTTATGTTAACAAACATAAACCTGACTCCAAATAGTTAAAGGTCAAAATTAGGGGTGCACTGATTGCAGCTTTCTGGCCGATCACCATCTCTAAAAAGCCTGACCTGCCAATTCCGATTATGGCCAATATCGATTTTGTTTTATAAGCGACACTGTCAGGTGTTATAAGGTCACAATGCACCTTCAATTTTCCAATCTTATTTTGTAAAAAAAAATCATACTCTTGAACAATATCCTAGAAACAATACAAACTTGTTTTAACTGGCCATGAGGCAGTGCTCTGAAATATACCGGTAAATGAAGTTTAGACAATTATTCAGAGTCAGAGTCAGAGTCAGAGAGAATTTATTGTCATTTGCACCGCATGTAGTACATGTGTTGAAAACGAGATTATGTACACAGGGTCCCAGTTACATCCAACAACAAATGCAAGAGAAAAACAATAATAACATCTAGGATTAACTAAGAGAGACATCAGCTAGTAATACACTAAGCCCTAATGTAGTAGAAAAACATCATTATAAACAGCAGCACGAACATGAGCAGATGGTCACAGATGAACGCAGATAGTCACAGATGAACGCAGCAACAAGAAACAGATCAGTATCAACATGATGTGACATTTTGCAGTGTTTATTCTTATTATTTATTTATTCATGAGTCTGACAGCCTCAGGGTAGAAGCTGTTCCTCAGTCTAGTGGTTCTACATTTGATGCTCCTCAACCTCCGTCCCGAGGGGAGTGGTGCAAAGAGTGAGTGTGCTGGGTGAGTGAGGTCTTTCATGATGCAGGTGGCTCTTTTTCTGCATCTGGAGGTGTAAATGTCTGTGATGGTGGGGAGACTGACTCCCACAGACTTCTGTGCAGCCTTATTGATAAAGCTACAAAAAAATCTGTAAAATCGGTTTCTTATGCAAGTATCAACCAATCTCCAAAAATTAAAGAAATCGGGGCCGATAAATTGGCCGTCCGATTTATCGGTGCACCCCTAGACAAAACACAAACATCAAATGTGAACGAGTTCTTAAAAATTCATGTCAGTATCTGTAACAATGATCTCTTACAGACTGTAGGTGTAACTCTCGTGTTCACACAAAGGGAGGCTTGTGAAGGCAGTTTGATGTAGGCTGCATCGGGCAAAACAAAACCTTGAATCTTACACAACCGTCTTATCACATAAATGTGTTATGGTTGTGATGAGGACGAGGATGAGCGTTGAACTGCAGTAGAACTGGTCCTGAACTCTTTCATACGAACACACAAGATAACATTTTAAGAAGGTCACAAGCCGAGATGAAGCACTCCCTTTTCACCTCGACCAGCTGCGACTGGTTTCAAGCTTGACTCGTGAACTCAAGACATTTTGCAACAGCAACACTTTTTAACTCACAGTTGCAAAAACAAGTCGTTTATGAATGAAAATCAGTTCGTAGATTGGCAAAAACAGCCGAAGAGCTTCAACTGATAAGAAATTCAGCTAAGGATTACTTAGCATTGTTGTCAAACGTGAGTTTGATTCACTTTTGAGTTTGCTAATTCTGCAGATAGGGTTTGTGGTGTGGTATGAATCAAATGGAAATTATGAAATTGAACATGAGAGCTGTTTCTGATACTTGGATGTACAATATTATCGGCATGGTATCGTATCGGTTGATATTAGCGATAAAGTTAAATATCGGACATCGGCCATTCCGTCAAAATAACTCACCGACATATAAAGCGCTGTTTTTGTATGACAACCCAGTGACAAGGATGCCTGCAGCGCCAGCACAACATGATGACAACATTCATTCAACCTTTATTTATACAGGCTAGCCTCGTTGAGCCACGGGGACTCATTTACAAGAGGGACCTGTCTCACTCACACCCAGGGTCAATTTAGAGTTACCAATCAGCCAAGGATGTTTTTGGACTGTGGGAGGAAACCGGAGCACCCGGAGAAAACCCACGCATGCACGGAGAGAACATGCAAACTCCACCCAGAAAGGCACCCGGACCGGGATTTGAACCAGGGACCTGCTCGCTGAGAGGCAGCAGCTCTACCAGTTGTGCCACCGTGCTGCCACACCAAACAACAACAGCTGTTGAGTTTAGATTTATGAAAATGTACAAATTTGCACTGTTCTTGTTGTCATTGTGTTAGAGAGAGTAAATGTCATGAATAAATTTGACGCACAATCCAAGTTGAAGTGTCGCATCATTTTCAGTCCCCTTTTTGGCATCTGCATTCGGTAACAGGCCATAGTGACAAAGACCATGCAGAATAATGTAGTACAGGTAGTCCTCGACTTACGACGGTCTCGAGTTACAACGTTTCACGTTACAACGCATCTCCCATTTAAAAAAATAAAAAATGTATATATATATATATATGTATATATATATATATATATATTGTGAAAATTTATTTTAAAAAGCTGAGTTAAGCAGTTTCCAGTTTCCGGTTTCCAGTTTTACGGCTTAAACGTAGCAGCGGAGGAATAGTGCACTGTACTCTCTAAAAAAGCTAAGTCTGGTCTTTTGGACATTAAAAAACAAAACAAAACTGTACTGTGAATGCGGTTTTACGTCGTAAACGAATACGGAGGATGGACCGAGCTGGACGGCTGGACGGCGGTTTTACGTCGTAAACGAATGGAGAATACGGAGGAGGGACGGAGGAAACGGCTTCACCAGCATACCAGTAGGAAATTAACTCTTTTTTTTCCCTTCATTATGGCTCCCAAATGTATGTTTTTTGATAATTATGTAGGGTACTGTGTTAGGATAGGCTAAGTGCTTGGTAAAATACAGTCTGTACGTATAAGGTGCAGTATGTACGTATGTTCCGACTTACGCCAAAATTCAGTTTACGACGCCGTGTAGGAACGGATCTCCGTCGTAAGTCGAGGACTACCTGTATTTTAATTCCACAGCACAGAAAGCTATGTACTGTCTGTAAGTAGGTCAAGGGAAAAATATTGGTATCGGTATAGGCCAAATAAGTTTTAATATATCGGCAGATGGTGTAGTGGCAGGGCTTCCGACTTGGGACCCGAAGGACGCGGGTTCGCGCCCCGGCCACTACACACCTTGGGGTGTCTATGAGTGCACACCTAATTCTCCAGCTCCCCGGGCGCTTTCTATGGCTGCTCACTGCACCACCTGGTGGTGGTTGGGTTAAATGCAGAGACGAATTTCGTCTGTGTATGGGAAACATACACAGATGACAAAAAAGGACATTATTATTACATTACAGTATTATTATTATTATTGGCCAAAAATCCAATATTGTGCATTCCTACAAAATGTGCAAAAAAATCCCTTAAAGGAATAATTTGATCTTTTAAAGTGGATCCCACACACCCACTACACAGCTGCTTCAGCCTGTTGCCATCAGGGAGGAGACTGAGGAGTCTCCAGGCTCGAACCAGCAGACTGAGAGACAGCTCTGTTCATCAGGCAGTCAGGATGCTAAACACTCTGCCTGCTCTGCCCCCTCTCCCATTTGAACTGCCTTAACACTGAAGCCCGAGATACACTGAAGCAGACTCCGTATACGCGCGTATACGTGCGTATACGCGCGTATACGGAGCCGCTGCTACACTCGGCTTTCGTTCTCGCGTAGATTCTCGTGTTTTCGCTCCAAATTCTAACGTCATTTCCTCCGTACCGTCACTTCCGATCGTCACTTCCGCTAGTTTTTCGCTCCAAACGC
>JBBPBX010011897.1:37467-55046 GCA_038048925.1 Garcialebias charrua | reverse complement strand
ATATATATATACATTTATCGGCATGAGACTGAACAAGCGGACATCCTAGGCCATAAACAAGCACAGAACTTTATTTACAAACACTTAGCCTTTAAACTGTAAAAGGTGCAGTACAGTATACAAAATGTAAATGTCATCCTAAACAGTTCTCAACCATAATCAGCAAAATTATGTCAACCATGAACACTTCTCAAAGAGCAGCAGCTACTGCATTGACATCAATCAGCAGCTAATCAGCAGCAAATCACATTCATCCTTTATCAGCAAATGATGTCAACCATGAACACTTTTCAAAGAGCAGCAGATACTGTATTGACATCATTCAGCAGCAAATCAGCAGCCAATCACATCCATCCATCCATCCATCCATCCATCCATCCATCCTTCATCAGCAAATGATGTCAAACATGAACACTTCTTAAAGAGCAGCAGCTACTGCATTGACTTCAATCAGCAGCAAACCAGCAGCAAATCACATTCCATCAGAAACATGTTGCAACCATAGTGACACCAGTGCCTTGGTGTGCAGTCCATGTCCACGTGCATGGAAAACAAGTCCATGAGCTCTAAGAAAGCTCGAAGCAGCAGAAAAAGAAAAAGAATTCCCTTACTTTGATTGAAGTGTAGGTAGACAGTCTGTATGATGTTTTTCTCAAGTTCAAACCTGGATCCCATGTAACTGCTTAGCCATTGCTCAACCATGAATGATGGGAGCATTTGAGGCCAGGTGTGAGTTCAGGTGTGTGGTCCTGATGTGAGCAGGTCTGTCCATCACATCAGGTGTGGTTTTTTTGGGCAGCAGTCATTGAGGCAGAAGGTGTTGAGGCAGAGCAGCAAGTGGTTCTGTTGAAACCCACACACACACATCAACATCTGCAGAAATGAAAACACACACAAGAACAACTTCTCCTTACCTGTGTGTTGGTGTGGTGAAGAGTTGTGGAGGTGCAGGAGTCAGAGCAGCAGGTGGAGGTGCAGGAGTCAGAGCATCAGGTGGAGGTCCAGGAGGCAGAGCATCAGGTGGAGGTCCAGGAGGCAGAGCATCAGGTGGAGGTCCAGGAGGCAGAGCAGCAGGTGGTTCTGTTGAAACCCACACACACACATCAACATCTGCAGAAATGAAAAAACACACAAGAACAACTTCTCCTTACCTGTGTGTTGGTGTGGTGAAGAGTTGTGGAGGTGCAGGAGTCAGAGCATCAGGTGGAGGTCCAGGAGGCAGAGCATCAGGTGGAGGTCCAGGAGGCAGAGCATCAGGTGGAGGTCCAGGAGGCAGAGCAGCAGGTGGTTCTGTTGAAACCCACACACACACATCAACATCTGCAGAAATGAAAAAACACACAAGAACAACTTCTCCTTACCTGTGTGTTGGTGTGGTGAAGAGTTGTGGAGGTGCAGGAGTCAGAGCAGCAGGTGGAGGTGCAGGAGTCAGAGCATCAGGTGGAGGTCCAGGAGGCAGAGCATCAGGTGGAGGTCCAGGAGGCAGAGCATCAGGTGGAGGTCCAGGAGGCAGAGCAGCAGGTGGTTCTGTTGAAACCCACACACACACATCAACATCTGCAGAAATGAAAAAACACACAAGAACAACTTCTCCTTACCTGTGTGTTGGTGTGGTGAAGAGTTGTGGAGGTGCAGGAGTCAGAGCAGCAGGTGGAGGTCCAGGAGTCATGCTGGATCCCCACCGCACGCATCTCGCGCAGCCGAAGCAGCCACTTTACATTGAAGTCTATGGGGACGCGAATCTTGGAGCAGCGGGTCGTGTCGCGGCGCATCCACAGCATGCAAGCAGCGCGAAAGTGAGCAGCAGCTGTTTCCTACTCCAGCATCGCATCCGAGCAGCGACTGTGCTGCTCGGATGCCATGCTGTGGAAGCACGCCATTCCGTGCTTCCACAGCTAGATTCAGCTCGCTGCTCAGCAGCAAACAATCAGGACCAATCAGGAGAGACTCTGCCATGTGATCACGCCACGACGACGGGACGGAATTAGGTGGGCACCGTGCGAAACGTTTAACAGATGAAAAAAATCCCGCGGTAAACATGAAGGAGAAACTTACAGCAGGTCGTCAAACTGGGCGCGGGTGACACGGAAGTACAACTGAAAGCGCTCCTCGTCTGCGCGCAGCTCTTGGATCATCAGATGGTGAAATTCACTGAATTCATGACGCCTCTCATGTGGGGTGAATCCAGAATCGTCGTTGTGCACGGCGTCTGCGTGTTGCTGCTTTGTAGATTAAGTACAACAAGGCAATTCTTCGTATTGCGTCTGCCATTTTTCTGAGACCGGAAATAAACAAACACCGGAGCGGAAGAGGACCAACACGCTCCTCCTCCCACTGCAGACGCGTTAGATGAGGACAGTCATCTGTTGACAAGCAGCCAGTACAGTGCGTTTGGAGATTTTTGGAAGCGCAATATGCTTTAGGTGAGGATGAGGCATCAGAGCAGCAGGTGGAGGTGCAGGAGGCAGAGCAGCAGGTGGAGGTGCAGGAGGCAGAGCATCAGGTGGAGGTCCAGGAGGCAGAGCATCAGGTGGAGGTCCAGGAGGCAGAGCATCAGGTGGAGGTCCAGGAGGCAGAGCATCAGGTGGAGGTCCAGGAGGCAGAGCAGCAGGTGGAGGTCCAGGAGGCAGAGCATCAGGTGGAGGTCCAGGAGGCAGAGCATCAGGTGGAGGTCCAGGAGGCAGAGCATCAGGTGGAGGTCCAGGAGGCAGAGCATCAGGTGGAGGTCCAGGAGGCAGAGCAGCAGGTGGAGGTCCAGGAGGCAGAGCATCAGGTGGAGGTCCAGGAGGCAGAGCATCAGGTGGAGGTCCAGGAGGCAGAGCATCAGGTGGAGGTCCAGGAGGCAGAGCATCAGGTGGAGGTCCAGGAGGCAGAGCAGCAGGTGGAGGTCCAGGAGGCAGAGCATCAGGTGGAGGTCCAGGAGGCAGAGCATCAGGTGGAGGTCCAGGAGGCAGAGCAGCAGGTGGAGGTCCAGGAGGCAGAGCATCAGGTGGAGGTCCAGGAGGCAGAGCATCAGGTGGAGGTCCAGGAGGCAGAGCAGCAGGTGGAGGTCCAGGAGGCAGAGCATCAGGTGGAGGTCCAGGAGGCAGAGCAGCAGGTGGAGGTCCAGGAGGCAGAGCATCAGGTGGAGGTCCAGGAGGCAGAGCATCAGGTGGAGGTCCAGGAGGCAGAGCAGCAGGTGGAGGTCCAGGAGGCAGAGCATCAGGTGGAGGTCCAGGAGGCAGAGCATCAGGTGGAGGTCCAGGAGGCAGAGCATCAGGTGGAGGTCCAGGAGGCAGAGCATCAGGTGGAGGTCCAGGAGGCAGAGCATCAGGTGGAGGTCCAGGAGTCAGAGCATCAGGTGGAGGTCCAGGAGGCAGAGCATCAGGTGGAGGTCCAGGAGGCAGAGCATCAGGTGGAGGTCCAGGAGTCAGAGCAGCAGGTGGAGGTCCAGGAGGCAGAGCATCAGGTGGAGGTCCAGGAGGCAGAGCATCAGGTGGAGGTCCAGGAGTCAGAGCATCAGGTGGAGGTCCAGGAGTCAGAGCAGCAGGTGGAGGTGCAGGAGGCAAACAGCCTATAAAATAAGCAAAATACATTTATTATCTGCACAGTCATAACAGTTTACATTGAACTACTCAATTCACTGAAATCATAATGACTCTTACCTTTAGAAGTTCTTTTTTCTTGCTCTTTTTCTTGCAAAGTTGCAAATCAAGTCCTCAAAGTCCAGATCCTTCACTAGCTCAGACTCAATGGCCATCAAGGACAGTGCAGAAAGCCTCTTCTGACCCATAGTTGTCCTGAGTTCATTTTTTATTCGTTTCAGTTGTGAAAAAGTCCTCTCTCCCTCACAGTTGGATACAGGCAGTGTGAGAAAAAGCCTGAGAGCAACAAAAACGTTGGGGAAAGTTGTTTCGAGTCCGTTCCTCAGCACAACCTGCAACAGATTGGCAGGTGTCTTATCTTGCTCAGTACTGACAAAAGACCTAAACTGGATCAGCTCATCAGATAATGAATGATCCAAGTCAGTTGGATATGAAGATGAGAGAGCATTGGCTCGTTTGCAGAGATCTGCATCATTACAGTCCATGTCAAACAGGACACCAAAACGATCATTAATGTCTCTGTATGCATCCAGCCGCTTGCTCAGTCCTGACAGCAAACTGTCAATAATCATGTTGAATGTCTCAACTTGGAACTTTTTACTCCCAGTAAGAACAACTTCATTTTCCACTGTCTCATCAGCAAAGGTTCTTCTTTTACTCACACGGTAGGTCTCGGATTGGTAGGTCTGTGTCACGCCTGTGATGGCCAAGGCAGATGTTTCAAAGTGAGAAAACTGCCCTCTTAGTGATGCAACATAAGTTTGCAGTGATTCCAAAAGGCGCACAGCTGTCATTAGGTCCATGTCTCTCTTTTGTAAGCCATTGCTGGTCAGCTTGAATCGGTGCAGCACAGTGTCCCAAAAAATGGTCATGAATGCATTCTCCAGCTTCTCAAGCTTCTTACACAGCGCAGCAGCCTCACGCCTTGTGTCCTGCCGCTCTTCATTGTCTGAGGCTAACATCTGTAAGGCCCCTGTTATTTTAGTATAATTTTCACAAAGAGCTCTTGTGGAGTCTCCTCGGCAGCTCCATCTTGTGGAGGAGAGGGATTTTAGCGTCAGTGAGATGTCGGCAGTGAACACCTTATTCCATCGGTGGGTGGAAGCAGAGCAAAACGCATATAGTGCTTGAAGTAAGTCAAAGAACTGGCTTGCTCCACGGCAGCTATTTTCAACACAGTTCACACCAACCAAATTCAAAGAATGTGCCGCACATGGAATATAATGCATTAATGGGTTTTTCTTCTTGAGTTGTGCTTGTAACCCGCTATACTTACCTGACATGTTTGATGCGTTGTCATAGGCCTGGCCACGGCAGTTTGAGAGATCCAGCTCCAAGTCACTGACCATTTTGATCACACAGTCAGCCAGACTTGCTCCAGTGTGACTGTGAATTGGTTCGAATGCGATGAATCGCTCAACCACTTTCCCTTTCTCACTCACAAATCTGAACACAAAAGTTAGCTGGTCTACATGAGTCATGTCAGGAGTAGAGTCCACTATAACTGAAAAATATTTTGCTTGCTGTAGTTCTGTAGCAATAACTTGCTTTGTTTTTTCACCCATTAAACAAATAAAGTCCTCACATATAGTTGATGACAAATATGAAGTCCTGCCACGACCCTTCTGGCCATACTTATGAATATGTTCCTTTAAAAATGGATCAAACTGTGCTAGCAGCTCAAGGATTCCAAGGTAATTACCATTGTGTGGAGATCCCAAAAGTTCATTATCTCCACGGAAAGGAAGGCCCCTTTCACTCAGAAATTTAACCACAGCAACCACACGGCTCAATACATTCTTCCAGTACTGACCTTCTGCTTCAATTTGTCTCCCAAGAGAAGCATCCATGGTGCCCTGATGTTTGCTGCGATGTGTTAGTGAAAGCGTCCATTTTCTGTGCTCACCACTCGTTTCATGCTCCGTTATTCTCTCCGGGTGTTTCCAGTCGCTAAATCCGACAACAAATGCGTTGCTATTTGATGACAAAACTTTACAAGCAAAGCAAAAAATGTCTCCAGTGGATGGGGAATATATAATCCATTCTCGTGGAATAGTTTCGCCGTTGAAAATACGTCGGGTCAGTGCGTCATTAGTAAGAGAGCGCGTCTTTCCCCCAGCTTCGTTCACTCTCTGTGATGCTGGATATTTAGCTGCTCGATTCTGAAAGGCTGAAACACCTTTGAGTAGAATTTCCTCCCGGATGCTTTCTGTAATTGATCCCCATAGAGCAGGGTCTTCAGAAATGCTGGTGGTACTAGAATAATCTTGTTCTGTTTGCTCACCGTCACCAGCTTCGTCGATAACTTTTTCAGCTTCATTTGTAAAGCTAGCTGCCGTTAGCTCAGGCTGAGCACAACTGGTAGAATAATCTTGTTCTGTTTGCTCACCGTCACCAGCTTCGTCGATAACTTTTTCAGCTTCATTTGTAAAGCTAGCTGCCGTTAGCTCAGGCTGAGCACAACTGGTAGAATAATCTTGTTCTGTTTGCTCACCGTCACCAGCTTCGTCGATAACTTTTTCAGCTTCATTTGTAAAGCTAGCTGCCGTTAGCTCAGGCTGAGCACAACTGGTAGAGGCCGTTGTTTCCAAGCTAGTAGTAGCATTGGCTAGCTCCAAATCTTCGTCCTCGTGTCTAGCTTTTTTGAAAAAGGTACTAATTGGCAGTACATTTTTTATTACGGCCGCTTCTTTTTCATCTTTTTCTTTCCTTTTTTTTCTTTTTGCAGCCCCGCTGCTGGGTTTTCGGTTGTCCATTTTCTGAAAACTCGTCGACGATCACACTTACACTTCTTCTTCTTCTTCTTCTTCTTCTTCTTTTAGTTTAATGGCGAGGAGTAAACTTCCACACCGAGTTACATTCTACGGAAGCCTGTATGCCCGCCCACCGTAACTATTAGCCAATCTACACCGTACATTGCCGTCTTGTTCTTCTTCTCTTGAGTTTATTGGCGGTTGCACATTACCGCGGTAGCACATTACCGCCACCAACCGGACTGAGTGTGTGCATTGCCGTCTGCTTCCAATCATACACGTCATGTCAACAAACTAAAAGACACTTATGAGTTGTTTTTGAAAAACAACTTTTTATTTTATTTGGGTTGGATAATAAGGAAAATTGAGGACAAAGCCTTGTTTTATCTACGTCTAGCGACAATAAAAAAATAAAATAAAAAATAAAAAATTTCTGCCAGGCTGAACTGCTCACTCCTGGCCAGCAGAGGGCCCCCTTGAGCTGTCGGGCCCCTGGGCACCCGCCCGGTGTGCCCGTATTATAGATCCGGCCCTGGGTTGAGCCTAACCAGGGGTTGCTAGGTGAGGGGCTGGACTCAGGTTTGAGGTGATTGGCTACGGCCTGTGACGTCAATAACTGCAGGAAGTGTGAATCCTGGTGTATTTATCAAAAATAAATAAATCTACTTAGAGTAAATAAACCACTGGGTGCATTTTTTTGGCACAAGGACTGTTTTTTTATGAAGTAAATACCCAAAGTTGAGTAAAAAAAAACATTAAAAAGTGAATTTTGCATCTGTGGTCCCCTTTAAGAATTTTAATAAGAATTTTAAATAAGAATTTAAGAAGCTGGGATGTGCTTCGATGACTTTCAGCTACAATCATACCAAATTTTAGCTCCACATCTGAGAGGCTGATTGAGTTATATACATTTCTGTGTGTGCTAAGGTTACCCACACACATACACATGCAATTACTTAGTCATCCAGCTTTCATAATGGCGGGCAACATAAAAAAATAGTCTTTTCATGTGATTGAAAAAGGTCATTTCTGTCAATAGCCAAAGACATATAGAGACAGACCCATGTCCTGCCCTCAGATCAATAGCTGAGCTTTCACTCTTCTTTCTAATTAAGCAGCCATTATAGCAGCCCATACATCTCCTGCAATATTTAAACAGGGATGTTTATGGATTCTCAGGAGGGGCACATTTGATGCTCCTTTCTGCTCGAACAGACAGGAGCTGGAGGATCTACAGCTGAAGCAAAGACTGATGGGAAAGAGCCCAGCTAAAAAAATCTGCATAATGACCCACAGCTACTGAATATGTACTGTATGTTACAAAAGGAGTTAGTTATTTTAAAGGCAACATGCAGGTTCAAGAAAAATAGGAACAATTATGAAATTAAAAAAACATATAACTGCTTTAGATTTATGTTAATGCTGTGCAGACATTTGGCAACATTATTATTATTTTCAGTGTGTTCTAGGAGATATGAGGTGCAATACTGAGCTCTTATGCATTAAAACTTGCTCAAAAACAGCAGATCAATGACAAGTTTTGTAGAAGCTTCTTTGAATTCCCACATTGTCAAATCTGTTTATAAAAAAAAAACTATTGTTCATCAAAGCACCCAAGCCTGAAATGTTATAAAATGTGACATGACATTTTAGTCTACAGAGATGCACAGACAGGCGCACAATTACCCACTCTGTCTGTTATTTATAGCATTTGTTTTATGTCCTTTGAATAAATGCCTAAGTAACTTGAAAGAAAAACGTCTCTGGTCCGTTTGTTCCACATCTTCTTGTGCAGTTTCAGGTTCATATATAGTGTTGTTAAAAAATAGAGTCAAGCCACAGCAGCTTGGTCATCCATCACCTTCTGGAGACAGAAACGCTGGAGTTATGCAGTCCCAACAGCTCCAATCTTAGATTTACTCTGACAGTAACACACCCTCGTTCCCCCGCTGAGTAAAAACAAACCGCATTAACGCCAGTCCAATTGTGATGTCATTGTTCACTCCGTTTGTTCTATATCTCGATCCGCCGCCTTCATTCCAAGATCTATTCTCCAGTTCCCACTCAGCAGTGAAGGTTAGCACACTGGACTGTTCAGAGTTCTGCAGAAATGATCCAGCACCCAGTTTCATTCATCATGTTGTGCCTTTTCCAAAGAGAGCCGAGATGCAGAAGCTATATGTGAGAGTTACGGTATACCTGTGCAGAAATTTTAGAAATTTATCACTTTAAAAATCAAAATTTATGGTTTCAATTGCAGCACGCCAGTTCCAGAGTGACTCCTGGTTGGCACATGGTTTCAGCTAAAAGGTAATTGATGTATAAGGGGCTGGTAGTGGTGAAGGCAGGGAGTGTGACTGATGTTGCACTCTGTCCACACAGGACCAGGACTGATTGAATGTAGTCAGAATGCTTCTACTGCCGGTGGATGCTTGTGTCTCATCCCATGAGGCCTGATAAATGGCAACACGTGTGTGACGCGTGGTTAAGCTCAGTGATGGCCTACTTTTATCATTCATTAATGAGTCTTTGAGGCTCAATGTGACTTATCTGTTTAAATAAAGGTTGACTTGATTTGAATTGTTATAAGAAACTCTGAGATTGACTGAATTAATCTCATTCAGTGCTTTTACATCCAAACTAAAAGTTAAATGGCATTTACTTGTTTTAATAGCTAGCTTGTTTTATAGCAACAGTTTTTTTATAGCTTGACATTTTTTTAACTGTGTAATTTTTTGGGTTGTATTTGTTCCTGCCTCTTGGCTTGGTCTCCCTTGAAAAAGAGGTTTTTAATCTCAATGGGTTTTTTATCCTGGTAAAATAAAGTTAAAATAAAAATATATCACCTAAAATCTCAACTACATATTTTAGCTTTTTAATAGTTCCTGAACTAAAGAGTGGACGTTTAAGATAAATGTGTACATGCCACACCCATCTTTATGATCTATTTCTCCCAGATAAAAGCTTTTGGCTGATCTTTTTGTTCATCTTTTATTACTAACATCTTGACAGCTAAAGGTCATTGTCCATCTATGGAGGCCAGAAGAATGATTTACAGTCTGAAAATACTAATAGTGTTTATGTGAGAGAGGCAAAAAGGACTGACAAATAATTGAAATTAAGAGAATAAACTAAAACTTTAATTTAAAAAACTTGTGGTTTGTGCAAACAGGTTTGTAGCAGTGACAGCTTGGATATAAATACTGTTTTAGACAACAGAAAAATTAAAGAATAACATTAGCAGAAGAAAGAAATCAAGTCACAGCTGGATTTTCTTCAACTATTAGATGATTTCTGTGTTTTGCACAGAATTTATTACTGTTTAAACTTGCAAAAGTCATATTCTTTTCATATTTAAGAGTTTTAGATGTACTTGGTCTTAGAAAAACTGCTAAGGAACATGTTTCGATTGCAAACACTGAAAAATGTCTGGATTAAAGCACTTTTACCATATTTTACTAAAAGCCTTTCTTCTACTTTATCCTTGTTTCTGATTGACCTTTTAAAATCAATCCAAGGCTATTATTTTTCTCACAAGATGTCCCTGTACTTTCATTGAAGCAAAACTCCATCTTGTGCTGATTTACCAAGGACAATTTTAACATGACTGCCTTTTAATCTTTTCTGAAGCAAGAAGCATGCACTGAAATGTTTCCAGTAGTTATGAAACTTTAGAGTAGATGTTCTGCAGACACATTGCATAACATCATATATTGGTTTTAATTTAAAAAAATTGCCGTTCATTTACAGTCATGACAGCTGCTTTGTGATGCATACTTTGTTTCACAGCTCTGCTGTGAAATCAATTTAATTATAGCCCCATTAAAATGGCACGACCCCCTGCTGACTGCGATGAGACTGCTGGGTCTGTACCTGCATGCTGTGAGCTCTGCTCAGATATTCATATGTCCAGTTAGCCGGGAGTGCTTGGCTGTGCTTAAGAACAACAGACATCCTGCATGAGCATTGAGCACAAAGTTAAAATTTGTTCAAACAACATCCTCTCTTCTAAGTTGTTTTTATTACGAGTTCAAGAGACGCCAAAAATTCCAGCGTCAAATTTTATAAATGTACTATTACCAACTGATTTGAGCTCAGTTCTTAACTTTAGATTAATAATATGTGTCTGTTTTTTCAGTCGAATGGTGTAAATGTAACAAGTTGTGAACATTTTTTTTCTTTATTTGACCATCACTATGTTGTCTCAATAATCAAAGCAGAGAACTCTGCTATTTTAAACTACAAATTCAAAGCACACCAGTGTGACTCGACCTTTCCACCCCACCTCGACAACCAGGAGAGGATGAAACACGTCCAGGAGTTTGATTGACAGGTGGAAAACAACGCCTCCTTTCATGACAGAGGGTCACAGCCTTGCACGGTTCAAAAGACACCTTATCACCAGACAACATGACCCACCTTCAAAAGGCTGTCTATCGACTGTTTCCCTGCAGGTGAACACACACCAGTGGGTCATAGCTCATATAGCCGACATGGATTGCTTATGTCTATGTGTTTGTTGTTTCTTTTTTTGAAACATATTGCCGTCTGTTCTGTTTTAATTTTTGAAATGTTTCCATTTACGCTGAACTGGGTCCCATCAGAAGCTTGTTCACAGCTTGTGCTGTGCAGGAAGCGTACAGTTGTTTTCAAAACCTTTTTTTGCACCTCCATGTGGTGAGACTGACCCAAGATAGACTCGTGTGTGTAAACAATAAGCTTGGATTTGGAATGAGAAGTCAAGAGGGCCTGCAGGAGCTGCAACGAATTTCTTCTTATAAAATATTCATTCAGTAATCTCTGGTGGTTTTATTGTTTGTTTGAGGTTTTTTGTTAACATGCAGGAAATAGATTTACTGTGTGTTTGTTTTTGGGGAGGGTCCTTATATTTGTGTTAAAGCTAACACTGCTGAGTGGGGCATGTGAAGGGTGGGCAAATCTTGTTGATGGTGTTAAATCCCTCTAAGTAAGAACGTTTACTCTGATTTGCTTTTTAGGGTATATTTTTAAAGCTTGTAACAGAAAAACTGATCCATTATGTGTTTTTTCTAACACTTTTTTCTTATGTTTGCTTTCGCTTGTGTAATGGTTCTGTTGCCAAAACCATAATGCAAGTTCATCAAAGTGAAACCATACTGGATCGGTTGAGGCCCGGGTTAACAACGACCGCCACCGGTGTTGTTGACAAACAGGGTGCCGGTGGAAATTGTGCTACTGTTAGTCAAAGATGCTGAGGTGGAAAGCGTGTCAGGAGACAGAGGGAGAAGAGGAAAGTGAAGAATGTAGGACTGAGGGTTGCAACTCTAAATGTGGGGACAATGACAGGCAAAGGTAGAGTGCTGGCTGACATGATGCAGAGAAGAAAGGTAGATGTTTTATGTGTCCAAGAGACAAAGTGGAAGGGCAGCAAGGCCTGCAGCATTGGAGCAGGGTTCAAACTGTTTTACCATGGTGTGGATAGAAAGAGAAATGGAGTAGGGGTGGTCCTGAAGGAGAAGCTGGCAAAGAATGTAGTAGAGGTGAAGAGAGTGTCAGATAGGGTGATGTGCCTGAAGGTAGAAGTAGAAGTTCTGACGCTAAACATAGTCAGTGGTTATGCTCCACAGGTTGAATGTGATGGGGAGGAGAAAGATACATTTTGGAAAGATCTGGATGAAGTGATAGAGAGTATTCCCAGGGAGGAAAGAGTGGTGATTGGAGCAGACCTGAATGGATATGTTGGTGAAGGAAACAGAGGGGATGAGGAAGTGATGGGTAGGTTTGGTGTCAAGGAAATAAACCAGGAAGGACAGATGGTGGTGGATTTTGCCAAGAGAATGGAAATGGCTATAGTCAATACCTATTTCCAAAAGAGGGAGGAACATAGAGTGACCTATAAGAGTGGAGGAAGGAGTACGCAGGTCGACTACATTCTGTGTAGAAGAGGAAACCTGAGGGAGATTGGAGACTGTAAGGTTGTAGCAGGGGAGAGCGTGGCCAGACAGCATCGGATGGTTGTGTGTAGAATGACTGTTGTTGCGAAGAAGAGAAAAAGAGTAAAACCAGAGAAGAAGACCAAATGGTGGAAGCTAAAGAAGGAAGAATGTTGTGAGAAATTCAGAGACGAGCTGTTAAAGGCTCTGGGTGGTAAGAAAGAGCTTCCAAGTGACTGGGCTACTACAGCAACAGTAATTAGAGAGACAGGTAGGAAGGTACTTGGTGTGTCATCTGGACAGAGAATGGATGATAAGGAAACCTGGTGGTGGAATAGTGAAGTGCAGGATGCTGTTCAAAGAAAGAGATTAGCCAAGAAGAAATATGACAGTGAGAGGACTGAAGAGAGGAGACAGGAATATAAGGAGATGGGACATAGAGCAAAGAGGGAAGTAGCTAAGGCAAAGCAGAGGGCGTACAATGAGTTGTATGGGAGACTGGACACTAAAGAGGGTGAGAAGGACTTGTACCGATTGGCAAGACAGAGGGATCAGGCTGGAAAGGATGTGCAGCAGGTTAGGCTTATTAAAGATAGGAATGGAATGTTCTAACAAGTGAGAATACTGTGACTGGAAGATTGAAGGAGTACTTTGAGGAGCTAATGAATGAAGAGAATGAAAGAGAAAGAAGAGTGGAGGTCATAGAAACTGGACCAGGAAGGGGAAAAGGTTAGTGAAGGTGAAGTCTGGAAAGCTCTGAAAAGAATGAAGGAGGGGAAGGCAGTAGAACCTGATGACATACCAGTGGAGGTTTGGAAATGTCTTGGAGAGGTGGCAGTGAGGTTTTGACTCAAATATTCAATGGCATATTTGAGGGTGAGAAAATACCTGAAGATTAGAGAAGAAGTGTGCTGGGGCCTCATGTACAAAGACTTGCGTGGATTTCCTACTGAAAAGTGACGTACGGTCAAATCCAGAAAAGTGTGTACGCACAAAAAAATCCAGATGTATCAAACTGTGCGTACACCGGAATCCACGCACATTCCTTTTGTACATCACAACCAACGTGGAACTGAGCGCACGTGAGACACCTCCCCTGACACGCCTTCATTTACATATGTTAAACAGATGCAAATTACTTCCTGCATGTGTGAAGGACATGTTTGTTTGATCCCTGCGCGATCAGAAATCATTTCTAGATTCAGGAAAATAATGAATTTAATATAATATGAGTGAGGAAAAAATCCTAAGTAAGAATAGTAATAAAATGTGTTCATCACGCAAAGAACGAGTGATTGTGTGTCGGTATTTGTGTGTGCGCGCACCCTGCTTTGGTGCGCAACGGCTCATCCATTCATTCTGAGTGAAAATATTAACTTTGCGCACGAGTTTATTACCATAATTACTGTAAACACAGAGGAACTTGGATGTTTGGTTGAACATAGATCTTTGTTTATTTAATAGATGACATGAAGAAACGGGTCTGTGCGTCTCAGTGGAGAGTTTTCATGACATGACGTGATGTTGGAGTCTCCAAACGCTGCGCGCAGCGCGCGCCACAGCCTTGTGCGCAATCTGTTTGTCTGTGAAGCTGTTACTCTCCAACAAGTTATATATGGTGTACTTTCACGTGTCATTTTGGAGAAATCTACAATAAACGCAGATTATGAATCACCTCCAGCTGCCGTGTGAGGGTGCGCGCGCGCTCCAAAGCGCGACCACTCAGCCTTTGGAATCATATAGATGAGACCATTCTATTGGACATGATCCGGCTTTGTGTGGACTGGAATGGCACAGTCCCGATCGACCTGCCAGCTCCCTCTGGAAAGCTCGGGAACAGTTTGGTCGCTGCTTCTGCACGCGTTGTGCACGGTTCCTGCGTTGTGCTCCAGAGCGCAGTGCCAAAATGAAAAAGGATTATCCCTGAAAACGGCTGATAAGCCATATCATAGATCAGAAAATTATATCTGTTTATAAATAAATGCTCTGCGTGTTACACTATCTCCAGTAAGGCTGAATCCGTTCCTGTTAAATGTATTTGTTGCACAACTTTGCGCGTCCTTTATTTGCGTCCATGTGGATGTAATAATTGTTATCATGTGTGTTTGGTGGGAATATTAATCATTTTCACATCATGAACAGTTAATAATAATAATAATAATAATAATAATAATAATAATGAATTCAATTTATAACGCACTTTTCATTAATGAAAATCTCAAAGTGCTACAAGGTGCAACATAATTGAATGTCAATAAAACAAATAATAAAACAATTACAATCAACAACAGTATCAGCTAAGATCAAAAGTAGAATCATGAGGAGTATAGTATGCTCGGTTGAAAAGAAAGGTCTTCAAGCCGCTCTTAAAGTCAACCACAGACTGTGGGGCTTCAGTTTTTCAGGATCACCTGTAAGTGTCGCCAAAGGAACAAGAACCACAGAAACGTGCGTACGTGTGCTCGGGAGCTGGCGTGGAAATGTACTTGGATGCGCACATATTCACGTTCAGTTCAGTTTTGATACATACGGGGTTTTGCGTGGATGGTGCCGTACGCAAGGTTTTTGTGCGCACGCACGGTTGATACATGAGGCCCCTGGTGCCTATTTTTAAGAACAAGGGTGATGTACAAAATTGTAGCAACTACAGAGGAATTAAGTTGATGAGCCACACAATGAAGATCTGGGAGAGAGTTGTGGAAGCAAGACTTAGACAAGAGGTGACTATCTGTGAGCAGCAGTATGGTTTCATGCCAAGAAAGAGCACCACAGATGCCATCTTTGCTTTGAGAATGCTGATGGAGAAGTACAGAGAGGGTCAGAAAGAACTCCATTGTGTGTTTGTGGATTTAGAAAAAGCATATGACAGGGTGCCAAGAGAGGAGGTGTGGTATTGCATGAGGAAATCTGGAGTGGCAGAAAAGTATGTTAGACTGGTACAGGACATGTATGAAGACAGCAGGACAGTGGTGAGATGTGCTGTAGGAGTGACAGATAGCTTCAAGGTGGAGGTGGGATTGCATCAAGGATCGGCTCTGAGCCCCTTCTTGTTTGCTCTGGTGATGGACCGACTAACAGATGAGGTCAGGCAGGAATCCCCATGGACTATGATGTTTGCAGATGACATTGTGATATGTGGTGAGAACAGGGAACAGGTGGAAGAGAACTTGGAGAGGTGGAGGTATGCACTTGAAAGAAGAGGAATGAAAGTCAGCCGTAGTAAGACAGAGTACATGTGTGTGAATGAGAGGGAGGCCAGTGGAACAGTGAGGCTACAAGGAGCAGAGGTCACAAAGGTGCAGGACTTCAAGTACTTGGGGTCCACTGTCCAGGAAAATGGGGAATGTGGTAAAGAAGTGAAAAAGAGAGTCCAGGCAGGATGGAGCGGATGGAGAAAAGTATTCAGGAGTGATTTGTGACAAAAAGGTGTCAGCAAAGGTCGAAGGAAACGTTTAAAAGACAGTGGTGAGACCAGCTATGTTGTATGGTCTGGAGACAGTGGCACTGACAAAAAGACATGAGAAAGAACTGGAAGTGGCAGAAATGAAGACGTTGAGGTTCTCCTTAGGAGTGACAAGGATGGATAAGATAGTAATGGGATCATCAGAGGTACAGCACATGTTGAACAACTGGGAGATAAAGTTAGGGAGGCCAGACTGAGATGGTTTGGACATGTCCAGAGGAGGGACAGTGGGTATATTGGTAGAAGGATGTTAGAAATGCAACTGCCAGGAAAAAGACAAAGAGGAGATATATGGATGCAGTTAGAGAGGACATGAAGGTAGTTGGAGTGAGGACAGAGGATGCAGAGGACAGAGTGAGGTGGAGGAGGATGACTCGCTGTGGCGACCCCTGAAGAGCGAACAGCCTAAAGAAGAAGAAGTCAACAAGTTTTATTGAGGAGTTCAATTACTCATTAAAAGAAGGAATGTTTTGGCTAAAATATTGTCTATTTAAAAGTAAGGTTTTGTTGCTTCTTTATTTTGTTGTTGGTTAAATTTGAATACTTTGCATTTAATAATAAAGCATTTTCAATATTTTATGTAAAATGTCCTCAATTTTTTTTATTGTCTACCACTGAAGGCATTAATAAAGTTTTTCCCTTGTTGCTCTCTCATTCATTCAACCTTTATTTATACAGGTTAGCAGGGCTGGCCCAAGGTATAAGAATCAGAATCAGAATCAGAATATCTTTATTGACATTGCACTAGGCACAACGTTAACATGTACGCACAATCATCCTGAAGGGGGACTGAGCCTCGAGGAGACCCCCCCCCCCCACACACACACTGTCTTTTAGTAACATATTGAGTGGACCACTGTCCACTGGTCAACTCTGTTGTAACTTGCAGTAAGTAATCTTTGAATGCACATCTACAGCTGATTACATTTTGGGGTCAACCTGATTCAAGATGGCCACCACAGCCAACTGACCTTAAAAAACAGAGAACACACCTACAACGTGCACACAATAAGCTCTTGCTGCTGAAGTGGCACACACTTTTGTTGACTGCAGTACTATACGGCGTTCTCATCTTACTAAAAATCTAACGTTTTTGCAGCTCGCTGCATTTTTCACCACACTTCCAACCATTGCAATGGCATTTTCTGCCACTGCTCTCCTCTCCGTGTCTCTTAAGTCGGGTGGATCATGTTGCCACGGGTCCCGTCACAATCAACTGCGCTTCACTGCTTGTGCCCATGTTGTGTGTTAGTGGTGGAATCAGCAGGATGTTCAATTACACCGGCTCAGCTGGCGTATTAAGACACAAGATGGTTTCTGAGTATCTGAACACACATAAAACTACTCAAGCAAATGCGCACACATGCTATGAGAAGCAGAAGTGTTTCATTAAAGTTCTTCCAGCAGGGCTGCTTGGACCTGATATCCTGACAAGCCACAGGCCTGGTCTAAATAACCACTACGGCAGGAAGCAAACACAAGCAGAGAACAAAGTGATTTACAGTGAGGGCTCCTCATCCATCTCTCCTTGTTTAATACACCTGGACCTCTGAGGGCTGCAGCTCTGTCAGTATCATCAACCAACAACCACATTTATGACTGATGGCAAACCTGTTCACACAGATTTGTGAACAAGTTACAAATGTCTTAATTGTTTTTAATGATGTAATAAAGCATCACCTTGAAGACAAAGAGTTGAACTGATCTACAGAAGATGCTGTGACCCACTATTTGCAGCTTAGCAATTCAACAAATCACTTTTTATGGCATATTTTTAGAACTCCTGCAACTTTATTTAATAGGGAACTTTTCAGGGTTTCATTTTGACCTTCAGATGCTCATGTGAATATTTTGCAGCAGTTAACAA
>JBBPBX010011897.1:23084-35037 GCA_038048925.1 Garcialebias charrua | reverse complement strand
AGCGCTGCCCAGCAGGGCCTGCCGCGCTTCGGAGAAACAGCTCGAGAAATGCTACCGGGCTCAGGGCCTCGCGGCTCGTGTGATGAACACTTCGACCATGATGCAGGCATACCTGACAGAAAAGCTGCAGGAACTCCAGGTAACGACAAACGAACAAGCTACACCAGAGACCATGGAAGAGGCCTGCAGAGCTTCTGGTTTTGTGCTCCGCATGATGGGGACAATAGCCATCATGCAAGACAGAGCAATGGCGGAAGTGGTTGTCGTCCAGCGCCATCTTTGGTTGACTTTAATGGACCTCCCAGAAAACCAGAGGTCCCCGTTCCTCTAGCACCCAATCGAGCTGTCGTGACTCTTTGGGGGAGCCTTGGAACACATCCAGCCAGGCTGGAACAGAGGCGAGATATATATCTGTCAGATATAATAAGATTATTTTCTTTTTCTGCTTCCTTTCATTTCATGTATTGTTTTATTACTTGTTGTTTTGTAAATAGTTTTCTTGTGTTTTTTAATCTGGAATGAATAAATATATCTAAATTTTTTTTTTTTTTAAATTAGACCATGTGGGAATCAAACCCACTAGGTCTAGATAAGGTTTGGAGCAGCTACCGGCGCAATGCGTTTCCAGTGAGCTACCGGTACGTGTCTGTCTTTTAAGGTCCACATTTATTTTAAACGAACCGCCCCTCATAAAATTCTGGCTACGCCCCTGGTGTGCCACATGCATTGCTGAAAATGCGAGCCCTACAAGTGTGGCTAAACCACCAGACACATCCTGCCCTGCCTGGTCGAACAGGAAAGGTCAGGATAGATTCAGTGTGCCTAAGGACCCTGGAACCTTGGAGAGACTTGTCTGTTTTCGCGGAAGGGTTCCGACTAGGTAGAGTGTCATCTCGCGTGGTCATCATGACGGACGCCTCAAAACAGGATGGGGGGCAGTCTGCAGAAATCAGAACGCCCGGGGCCTGTGGAATGAACAGGAAGCGAGATTACATATCAACTTCCTGGAATTGCTGGCCGTATTCCTGTCAGTAAAATACTTTTTTGGAAAAGGTCTGATGGCAGGACAGCACGTCCTGGTGAAATCAGATAACAGGACCACGGTGTCCTTTATCAACCGGGAGGGAGGGACAAGATCCCAAGCCCTCCTCGGCCTGACGCGGAATGTTGCTCACATGGTGTGCTCCGAGAATATTGTCGCTCAGGGCGACTCATGTTCCTGGTGAACTGAATTATGGAGCTGATGCCCTCTCAAGAGGGCCTCTCTTGGCATCAGAATGGAGACTGAACCCACAAGTCGTGGAACAGGTCTGGTCACGGTTTGGGAGAGCTCAGTGGACTTGTTCGCTTGCAGAGCTAGCTCACAGTGTGACCTTTACTTCTCTTTAAAGGAAACAGATGCACCGTTGGGAACGGATGCTCTGGCCCATGATTGGCCAGCAGGGGTGCTGTACTACGCTTTTCCACCGGTCCCTTTGATCCAGGTGACACTGGAACGTGTACGTCAGGGAGCCCTCTCCCTGATATTGATAGCCCCAGGTGGCCGCAGAAACCGTGGTTCCCGGAGTTGATCTCAATGTTATCAGGGGTACCATGGCAGTTGCCTTCCCACAGGGACCTGCTGACTCAGGCGCGTGGGCAGCTTCTGCACCCACGTCCGGAGTTGTGGCAGCTTTCAGCCTGGCCTCTGAAGGGAACTGGCTGAGGGCCTAAGGTTGGATCGTTTTTTCTACAAAAAAAAAAAAAAAGGTCAGCAACAGCATACACCTCCTGTATATGTGAAAACCTTCCCCTGGGGCCTGGAGGGTTACCCTGTGCTTGAACTGAGTTCTTTACCTCCACATTGCCATCTGGTTGCCAGTGGCGTAAGGGGCCCCTTGCCCTTTTCCTCCTGTTTCTCAAAATTTCCAGGGAAAAGGAGATGATGGGTAATTACATTAGCGGAGCACGCTTGTGCTGTTTCTAGCTAGTGTTCTCATATGTGTCCAGTGGTAACATCAGATTGATGTTTCTACATGTGGCATTTTTTCTTCTCAGGCTATGCTCTCTACATACCTTGTAGAGAGCGGCTGGGAAGTACCTGTCATATTAAGGCAGATGTTCTCACATGCATTTTGCTGAGCATTTCAAGGGCGTGAATGGATTACGTTCCCATAGCATCTATGTTGCACCGAGTGACTGACTGATAAGGGAACTGAAAGTTATGCACCATAACTCATGTTCCCTGAAGGAAGGGAACGAGGTGCAACATACCTGGCCCTTTCAATGCTGAAAGCTCGGTGAAGTGCATTCTAGAGAAAGTAGGATGGGCGTCCGCGTCTTAAATACCCAGAGGGAGGGGACTCTGGCGTGACGCTGACGCCCCTGCCATAAAGGCGTGATTGTATTCCTTCAGGTAATCGCGCGGAGCGCAATTTTCCATAGCATCTATGTTGCACCTCGTTCCCTTCCTTCAGGGAACATGAGTTATGCTGCATAACTTTCAGTTTTCTTCACTAGCTCTCTAACGAGGAGCACACATTCTCCCCGCTCCCTGTTTTCCTCCTGCTTTTTTTTTTTTGGCTCTCTATCTTGATATCGGAGCTCCTATTTTGACACATCTCCCAAAATAGAAACTACGGTACTGTTTTGGATCTGACCAACTGGACTTTCAACGCAAATAACAAAATATTTCCAAAAAAGCGAGAGGGTCCTGGAGAACTGAAAGTTATGCACCATAACTCATGTTCCCTGAAGGAAGGGAACGAGGTGCAACATATGCTATGTGAATTGCGCCCCCGCACGATTACCTGAAGGAATACATTCACGCCTTTACGGCAAGGGCATCAGCGTTGCGCCAGAGGCCCCGCCCTCTGGGTATTTAAGCCGCTGACGCCCATCCATCTTTCTCCAAAATGCACTTCACCGAGCTTTCAGCATTGAAAGGGCCAGATATGTTGCACCTCGTTCCCTTCCTTCAGGCATGCGCGTAGGCAAGGGGGGTTCGGGGGGTTCGAACGAACCGCCCACTTTTAAAGGAAAAGTTGACAATGCCAAACTAATGTGGCTGGATAGCTCAACTGATAAAGCGTCTGCCTTCAGTCCCAAAGCTCGTGGGATCAAGTCCCGCTTGGTACAACGTTTTTTTTTTTAATTCATTCCAAATTAAAAAAGCACAAGAAAACTATTTACAAAACAGCAAGGAATAAAACAATGCATTAAATGAAAGGAATCAGACGAAGAAAATAATCTTATCTGCCCCTTCTCAAACTATTTTTTTTTCAAACACTCGATTCAAACAACTAATTTTACATTTGTCTTTTATTGGATAAAAAAAGTAGTTAATATGCCTGTGAAGAAAGAAGAATGTGTTAACCACAGGCTGTGGTTAACACATTCTTCTTTTTTTATCCAATAAAAGAGTGTTTGAAAAAAAATAGTTTGAGAAGGGGCAGATAAGATTATTTTCTTCGTCTGATTCCTTTCATTTAATGCATTGTTTTATTCCTTGCTGTTTTGTAAATAGTTTTCTTGTGCTTTTTTAATCTGGAATGAATAAAAAAATAAAAAAAACGTTGTACCATGCGGGACTTGATCCCACGAGCTTTGGGACTGAAGGCAGACGCTTTATCAGTTGAGCTATCCAGCCACATTAGTTTATCATTGTCAACGTCTCCTTTAAAACGAACCGCCCCCCACAAAATTCTAGCTATGCCCATGCCTTCAGGGAACATGAGTTATGGTGCATAACTTTCAGTTCCCTTTCAGTCATGTTCACTCAGTGCAACATATGCTATGGGAACGTAATTCATTCACGCCCTTGAAATGCTCAGTAAAATGAATGCTAGTGTGAACGTCTGCCCTTGATCAGCAAGCATCTCAAGGCTACTTTCTACTGTGTGTTAGAAAGGACAGCCTGAGTGACACCACACGCAGTAACATCCAAACTGTAATGCTTTGGGCATTCCCAGGAGAAGCTTTGCCCCCCTTAGGGAGCATAGCATATGTTGCACCTCGTTCCCTTCCTTCAGGGAACATGAGTTATGGTGCATAACTTTCAGTTCTCCAGGACCCTCTCGCTTTTTTGGAATGCAGTTCGCCGTAGCACAAATGTCTGCAACTGGTACACCCTTGAACAGTGACCACGAAGTGGCCAAGCCTCGAGTAGAGTGAGCGTGCACTCCAGAGTGCACCTGTTGACCTTTGCTACTGTACGCCCTTTTTATGGCCTCAGTCACTCAGTGTGAGAGGCGCTGCTTTGAGAGGGCCTTTCCGGTAGCAGGTGCTGCAAAGCACACAAACAGTTGATTTGTTTTTCTCCATTCGGCTGTTCTCTGCATGTAAGTGCCCAAAGCTCTCACAGGGCAAAGAGTCTTCAGCCTTTCCTGTTCCTGGGTGAGGACAGGAGCAGGTGGAAAAGAGGAGAGATCAAAGTCCAGACTTCTAGGGTTTAAAGTCAAGACCTTGGGGATATATGCGGGATTAGGCCTTAAGGTGACCTTTGACCCGTCAGGGGTGAATCTGGTACACATTGGATGTACAGACAAGGCATGGAGATCACCCACGCGTTTCGCCGAGCAAAGGGCCATGAGTAAAGCAGTCTTATAAGATAATAAGTCTATCTTAATCTCGCTCAGTGGCTCAAATGAGGGATCACAGAGAGCCCTCAAAACCAGACTAAGATTCCAACCAGTGGTCAGGACCCTGCTGGGGGGTCTCAATCTTAGCACGCCCTTCATAAATCTTATTATGATTGGATACGCGCCAGGCGTCCTGTTTCCCCAGCCTTCGTGACAGGCTGAAATTGCTGATAGGAACACCTTAATTGTTGAGAAAGAACGACCTTTTTCCAGTAAGTCCTGAAGAAAAGTCAAGAGCTGAGCCAGGTCACATGAATAAGAAATAATATTTCTTTCTGTGCACCAAGCTTCAAAAATACGCAATTTTTGTGCGTTAAGAGACTGTGTTGATACAGCTCGGGCATGTTGAATGGTTTTTACCACATTTGCCACCAGTTTGTTCCTTTCTGCCACCAAGCTGAAAATTTTCACAACTCCCAGCCTAAGCGACGAGACTGCTCCTTCACGTGGTGTCCCTGAAGAGGAGCAGTTGGTGAAACCAGTTCTCCTCCAAGGGCCCTGGATTCTGTGATCCCCTGAGGGTCAACAATGTTAGGAAGCGGGCCTTTTTGCAAATGTGCCGCCATACTACTCTGATCAAGAGTGTTCGAGGGCAGAGGCAATCTGTTGTCATTATTAGACAAAAGTGGAACAGAATGTCTGTTTTTCCTCTTTTTTGTTTGGGGTCATGGGACAGAGGAGCTGCGAGTTTTGTAAACGAGCAGATCTCCTGACCCCAGTCCGTTTCCTGGATGGGTCTGGTTTACTGGTCTCCAGTCTTAACAGAACGTTGGAGCCAGACAAACCGCCCGGGGTCTGTGTTTCACCCGGTGGGGGGATATCGTTTAAGAGCACAGCTGAGTCAGCACAGTGAGTATGGTCACGTGCTGCAGGATCACTGATGGAACATTGCGTGTCGCCCATCAAAGATAAGGGGACAGCCGCAGCGTGAGAATGTGGGGATGGTCCTTTGTGCTTGGCAGACTTTAAATTGGTTGGTGACAGAGAGCTTCCCTTCGATTAAAAGGAAAAGGAATCTGATTCAGCCCTAGTTTGTTTATACACACAGCCGTTTGATCACAATCACCTTTGTGAACTGTGTGAAGCTTGTGGTCGCCTGTGGGCTTCTGCCGTAGCCCCCCCGACCCTTACTGGGAGCTGTTGAATGGGTGTCCAGGAAAGTGGCTCGTCAGATTCTGTCGGCGCGCCTCCCTGGGACGCGGACATGTCACGTGTTTGCTTGGTTTGTGTATTGTCCGCCCCGTGGTTCACAACGGAGCGGGGACTGGAGCACGTGACCCCCCTCACCTGTCTCCGTGAGGGGTGTGGGGCCTGCTTGCAGACGCCTCTGTGCCTGTCCGCTACACGCGGAACAGAGGCACCCTACTGGGGCTTATCGATTAGGCTAACACCCCGTGAGCCGTGAGGGAGGGGGGAGAAATGGCCCCCTCCCTTTATGTCGGCTGGTAGGCCAGAGGGACCCGTTCTGCTGAAGTTATAGTGTTTTGTTTTTTGTTTTTTTTAGAGTCAATAAAACAGAGAGGGGCTGTTCTTTTAGCTTTATTCGTGCTTAAGTGTAACGACATGCTTGATTTTATGTCACTCACAGCAGGAAAAACATGATTTGTGCATGTAAAAGAGTTACCAGCTTTTTGTACCGTGCTAGCCTGGCCCTCGCCTTCCTGCACAGCTCCGCTCAATTCTCATTTCCCTTCACTGCACAGTCTGGGACTTCTCATAGACAACGATTTCTCCGGTAGATTTTTGACCGGACCAATCAGAGAACAGAAGGGGCGGAGTTTTTGGCCCCTAACCCACGCCCCCACCTGTCCCAGCGCACAGCCAGCGAGCAGTCGCATGTTCTCATTCAAAGCGATGCAAAGCGATGCAGGACTGTTTTATATGTGATACAAATTTATTAATTTCCCCTTCTTAATCCCTTATCTGGAGTTTTCTTTTTCTTTTTTGGCCAAAAGTCAAGTTATCGCTCCCTCCTCCCTCCTCCTCCTCTCCGCTGAGTGCCACCTGTCCCAGCGCAGCCAGAGCCAGCGAGCAGCCGCATGTTCTAATTCAAAGCGATGCAAAGCGATGCAGGACTGTTTTATATTTGACACAAATGTGTTAAATTCCCCTTCTTAATCTCTTATCTGGAGTTTTATTTAGTTTTTTTGCCAAAAGTCAAGTGATCGCTCTCCTCCTCCTCTCTCTCCGGCGCCGCGCGGTGCAAAGAATAAGGAAATGACTGAGGTTGTCACGAGAGAATTAAAATAGGGTTTTACGTTGCTGCCCGAGTCCCTGCATATTTTCTGGTCTTCTGGACCAGCGCTACATGGTTTTATTTAATTTTTTTCAAACGTTATAAACACAGAATGCAGGCAGCGAGAGAAAATTCAGCAGGAGGCGGAGCAGATGTCAAGTTCGGCAGAGCTCTGAGGGGGAGGGAGCAGAATGCTTTACCTGTTCAAAATTTTTCTAAGATCCAATGGTTTTGTTCCTCAGGCAGAGGCCACGCCTCCAGCAAGAATCATTTTTCAATGGAGAAGTCCCAGACCATTGTCTGAAGCGAAGTGAAGGACAAGGGTCTAGTTTTAACCAGGCTAGTACCGTGCTATAAATAAAGTTTGGACATGAAAGGATCATTTCCCGTACCACGTGGGCGGGTGATCGTGTAAAATCAAGACGTGGACCTGGTTCATCAGGCACGCTTTTGTCTGGTGTCCCGGTTCGCCGAGGAGGCCCTGTGTCTGACCGTCTGGCGAGGGACAAACCTGTTTTTGCTCCAAGCATGTTCGGTTCGAGGTGGGCCCGGCGGTTGATTCTGCCGGTACTCGTCCTCGTACGCCGGTCGCTTTTGCAGTGGGGCCCGTGTTGCTGAACGGTGTCGAGGCTGCGCAAGTCTGCCCCCAGCAGACTCTCTAACGGGGGCGAAGCTTCTCCTGGGAATGCCCACCCAGAGAGCTTCAGCCTGTTTGCGCCTCTGGTCCAGCTTGGTCTGAATTCGACCCAGAGCTTTCCCAAACAATCCCGCCGGTTCTATTGAGTGGTGGAGAAAAGGCACCTTTTGTCCCTCGGGGATATCAGTTAAAGTCATCCACAGATAGCGTATCGCGATGACCACTTCGGCCATGCCTCTGCCTTAAGCAACAGCAGCTGTCCCCATCATGCGGAGTACAAAGTCTGTTGCCCTACGGGCTTCATCCTGCAAGTCAGTTGCAGCTTGCTTGTCCATTGTTACCTGGAACTGTTGCAGTTTTTCAGCCAGGTAAGCCTGCATCAACGCGGACACGTTCATGGCGCGCGCCGCGAGTCCCTGAGCTCTGTAGCATTTTTCGAGCAGAGAAGCTGAAGCTCGACAGGCTTTGTTGGGGAGAGTTGGTTTTGTCCTGGATGACTTGGGAGCCAGGTGAGACGCCAGTGTGTCCTCAATTTGAGGCATGTTGGCTATTCCCACCTCATCCATCCCGTCCACGTCGAGAAACTGCGAGAGTGGTAACAGCATGGGAGCTCGGGGCTGAGCCCAGGTGCGAGTCAGCTCTGTGAGGAAGTCCGGGAACACGGGTATCCTTTGCCTCGTGGCGGCCTGCTGCTTTGAGTAAAAATAGTTTCCTGCCAGCCTCGTGAGCTGTTGAGGAGGTGGAGGTTCTGGCCATGGGATCTGTAGCGCATCCGTTGCTCTGTGACACAGGTCAAACAGAGCATGGATGGAAAAGTCAGTTTCCGGGAACACAGGTACCGGGGTGTGGGAGAGATCTTCTCCCTGTTCCTCGTATTCGACATCTGCGTCCTCCGCGGAAAATTCGCCAGAGGCTGAAATTGAGATCTCGTCCTCATTCATCATGCCTCTAGTGTCAAATTCGACTGTTAAGTCCACCATGGGAGCCAGCACGTCAGGGCTGTCACCCCATTCGATTCGTGTGCTGTCATCCAGAGCCATGTTCTCGAGCTCCGGCGTGGGAGGGAGGGGCTCGGTGGTGTCCGGGTCCACTGGCGCTACCGCGGCGCCCATGGCCTTGGTGACAAAATCTGCCCGGTGCCTCCTCACCGCCTCCAGCATCTGGCTGCAGTGTGTGCAAGAGTCAGGCGCATCCAGCGCCATTTTTGCGTGTAACATCCCCAAGCAGACAGGACAGGCCTCATGGGTGTCCGTCGCTGCGAGGGAGAAACCACATCCGCTAGGACAGGCGCGCGAGGTTGGGCTCGTCGTCCTGCTGGTTTTCCTTGGAAGTCTTGTCTTTCGCTTTCCTTTCTCCTGAGGCATGTCCAAGATAAGGCGAGCCGAGTCCTTCCAGAATCTTTTTCCTTTTATTTTGAGACGTCTCCTCCGTCGTGTCGCTTTCGCCGGCAAGCCCGCTATGAACTAGCAGGGGTAGCGGTGTGACGTAGTTAGCGCCGTCGAGCGAAGCAGTCTGCGGAGAGAGGAGAAGAAAAAACTTTGGGGTTAAGATAAAATGTGCCGGACTAGCTTTCGCTATAGCCCAGCAGTACGCAGGAATAATTCTCCGTACGCTCTGTGTAGGGAGCAAGCTCACCTCTAGTTGAGCGATGAAGCAACAGAGAAGTCCCGCGAAGAGAGGTAGTTCAGGTTTAAGTGAGGTGAAGGGCAATAAGAGAAAGATGGATGGGCGTCAGCGGCTTAAATACCCAGAGGGCGGGGCCTGTGGCGCAATGCTGATGCCCTTGCCGTAAAGGCGTGAATGTATTCCTTCAGGTAATCGTGCGGGGGCGCAATTCCCATAGCATATGTTGCACCGAGAGACATGACTGAAAGGGAACCCTCATCTGCTTGGACAAGACGCATGCAGCTGGATAAATCTCTGTGGGGGATGTGTCTACCTCTGCTATCGACTGAAGACGCCAAAATTGCATATAATTAGATTTATGATAACAGGTTTCCTGTTTTTGGAATAGTCTGGATCCTGGTTTATCAATATACAAAGAAGACGGTTGCAGCTAATTTGGACCTTGACAGGCTGCTGGCTTTGTGAAAGTTTGGTTCATGCTAGAGGACTCAAAATCAGCTGATTTACGAACAAAACCGTAAGTTGGAAGTTATTTGAATCGCAGGCCACCTGCGGCTTTGGGACTTGTCAGTATGGAAAACCATCTTGAAGAGTAAACACGAACCAGTAGAATACACACTAATCTGGACATTTCGGACCTTGGAAGTATCAATAAAGACTCAAGGCTGATGAAAAATAGTCTGCCTGAATCATTCAACAATTGTGGTTTATCTGAATCTGACTCCCTGGTTGGCCTCAAAACAGGCTGACTTATCAATTTCTCCTGGAAATGTGTAATCTAAGGAAAAGCTTAAACCACCCCCACCCCTTCTGTGGAGGCTTATCAGAACTGTGCCAACTGACCAGGACAATGGACTATCTTTTAGTGCTTCATGGACCACCTAATTTGTAAATGCATATGTAACGTGTTCATAAATGTGCTTAGCTGGCAGAGATTTTTTGATGTCTTAAATCTTGCCCTGTTAGGACAAGGTGTGAAGAAATCTTTTTTGTAATGCAACTATCCTCTCCTGATGGCTTTGTCCCTTTTTCTATGTAAAAAATGTATTCTGAATAAGACTACGAAGGCTGCGCTTTATTGCAGCAGTTTTGTGCACTCCATCCATCTTTCGGACGGCTGTACGTACATGTTCTCATTTTATCTTGGAGCAATGATAATATTACTCTGATTCTGATAAATATGCATTGCATCTATAACAACATACTGTAAAGACAAAAGTATGTACTGTATTTTAACTGTATTAAAATTTAAATGTTCAACAGTGTATTACTGAAAGGAATTAGCATGACTGCTGGTACTTATCAGTCTGAAGCCATAACATAAACATATAGAAGTACATTTAACACATGCCTTCCTATTTTAGAACCATCTGTATTCAACATTGGTGCATTTATCTGACTTTGAGCAGAGTGGATGCAGGTTTATCGTGCACTGACAGTGTGTCAGCTAGCTGTATCTCTTGGTTCTTGCTGCCTCTTGCAGGCTTCAAGGATGCTGAGGCTGGCAGTAATGAGCTGGCACATAAATAAGTTTAGTGACAGAGATTAAATCAGAACAGTACAACCTTAAAACTTCTGACTCTAAACTCTTTTGTATTGCTACAAGAAAGGTTTGTTTCCACCAAAAGCTGGTATACAGAGTCATTATCAGCTTAATTAATAGCAGTATTGTGTCAATGGTTGTTCAGTATTGTTTTAATAAAATACAGAACCTTTTTTAAATTAGAGTAGAAAATAAACTGCTAGTGTATGGGATGTTGTAGCCCTCTATTATGCGTAAGGCATATTTAGGTCTTTGTTCCCACCATTGCTTTTTCTACAATAAAAAAATCTAAGTAAAATGAATTTAACAGAGATCCACCATTCATATGTATAATATTTTCAAAGCAGTCCTTTTCCCCAACTAATCAATCATCTCTTTTCATGTTGTTAGGTAACTGAAGTGGAATTAATGTAGCTCCTAAGCGAAGAGTGACAGCTTAATGAGAATGCATGTAGAAGGCTGCTGTGTCAGACAGAAAGTAGATGAGCTTTCACACTTTTGTTGTACTGTTCTGTACAAAAATACGAAACAGGGAGACACAGGACTCCAAAGCTTTGAAAAATACACACGCTTGGTTTGAAAATAACCCCATCAGTCTCTCTGATAACATCTGTAAAATTATTAAATCACACAAATAACACTTTAGTTATATTTATTGTCTTTAACCATCTCATTAAGGCATGGCAGCACATTAATGAAGCATTTGATGTATAATTACTGTGATGTGTGTAGCTATGTGCTCTACTATTGCCCCGTCAACACTTTCTCCTGCCCTCAGTTTTACATCATACACTAATAATTAATGCTCGGGGGCTGCTGAGTATGGAAGCAGTTATGTCCCATGTTTCAAATTGAAATGGATTAATAGAAATGCTTTTTTAGTTTCAAAATAAAGCTGCATGTTTGACTCATAAATAAAATTTAAAATGAATAATCCAAACTGCATTTTAAATTTGATTTATGAGTCAAAACATGCAGCTTTATTTTGAAACTAAAAAGCATTTCTATTAATCCATTTTGATTTGAAATATGGGACATAACTGCTTCCATAGCCGAGGACGAGTGTCCTCCAATGAGTGAGTTGGGGGGTTCGATTCCACCAGCAGTCACATGTTGAAGTGTCCCTGGGCAAGACACTGAACCCCTCATTGCCTCTGATATGTCCCACCTGTTTTATGAACATGATAAAAGCACTGATTAGTCTCGACAGATTCCGATTACGGTATCTTTGTAGAGATGCAGAGTGCTGCATGAATGCATGTGTGGAGGTAAATGAGGGCACAGATCATATT